>PVJC01004594.1:0-62994 GCA_004026665.1 Murina feae | reverse complement strand
GCAGGGTCTGGGTTCAATTCTGACCAAGGGCATGTACCTAGGTTTCAGGTTCCTCCCTGCCAGGGCCCAGGTCAGCGCATATGCAGGAGGCAACCAACCAAAGTGTTCCTCTCACTTTGATGTTTCTCTCTATTTTTCCCTTCTCTTCCACATTCTCTAAAAATCAATGGAAACATACTGAGGGTGAGGATAAGAAAGAAAGAAAGAAAGAAAGAAAGAAAGAAAGAAAGAAAGAAAGAAAGAAAGAAAGAAAGAAAGAAAGAAAGAAAGAAAGAAAGAAAGAAAGGTCATATCCTATAAAAGACACATCTTGAAAATGTCTAAAGAAAGTTGTCATCTTTTCATGGTGAAGGGACTGGAGTCTGTGTTGATGAAAACACCTTGGTGGCTGCGGTGATTGGCAGTGGCTGCAGCAGCAGAGTGATGGGGCTGGTGACTTCCCCTGATTAGCCTGGTCACCTCCCACAAAGGGAGGCCAGGCTGCAGCTTAGGCCCACTCCCCAAGGGGAGCAGGGAGTGAGCCTAAGCCATCAGTAAGACACCCCCTGAGGGCTCTCAATATGTGAGAGGGGGCAGGCTGGGCTGAGGAACCTCTCCCCACCCCCACCCCCCCAGTGCACGAATTTTGTGCATCAGGCCCCTAGTATTCATATAAAAAGAAATTTATTATAAGGAATTAGCCTATGGGATTATGGAGGCTATGAAGTCTCAAGATCTGTAGTCAGCAATCTAGACACCAGGAGAGCCAAAGGTATAAGTTCCAGTTGGTAGGTGTTCAGGCTCAAGGCCCAGGAAGATCCTACATCTCAGTTTGAGTCTGCAAACACCATTGTTGCTGCTTAGCAGTCAGGCAGGAAGGTCGGTCTTTTTGCTCTACACAGACCTTCAGCTGGTTGCAGGATGTCCACCCTTCAGAAAAAGGAATCTGCCTTACTCAGTCTACAGATCAAATGTTATCCGTTCCTAAAAACTCACAGACACACATGAAATAATGTTTGACCAAATCTCTGGCACCTCATGGCCCATTCAAATTGGCACATAAAATTAAGCATGACAGTTGGACTTGGCACATTTTCAAGCCATTGTTCAAAAGAATTCCTCTGAAATGCTTTCTCCTCTCTCCTGACCCACTTCACCCCACTCCTATTAGCCATCACAATCATCCTGGAGAATATTTTCTCATCCTTTAATATTTTCCCAAATGTTATTATTGAGGTCTTCCCTGAAGCCCTATACCCCACACTAATCAATATGCTCTAGTTCATATAGCCCTTTGCAATGCTACCAATAGAGCACATATCATATAATTGAATTATTAGCTCAAATTTCTGTCATATTAAAATGAGTTCCTCCAAAGACACAGATCATGGTTTTTGTTCTATTATTTTCTTGTGTTAAAAATATCTGTAAGCATAAAAATTTGCCATTTTAGCTATATATAGTATAGCAATTCTACTTCTGGGTATATTCTCCAAATAATGGAAAACACAATCTACACAGATCCTCATGTACCAATGTTCATGGTAGCATTATTCACAATAGCCTAAAGGTGAAAAGAATCCAAGTGCTCATCAGAAGATATATGGATTAACAAAATGTGGTGTATTGATACAATGGCATGCCATTCAGTCATAAAAGCAGCTGAAGTTCTGATACATCCATGCTACAACATGAATAAACCTTAGAAATATGATGCTAACTAAAATAAGTTAACCATCTTTTTTTTTATCCTTATATATGCATCCCCAAACATAGCACTTGGCACAATTTCTGGCTTAGAGCCAGAATTCCTGAGTTAAAATTTTGGAACCTTTATTTCCTATTTGTTTGACTTGGGTGACCTCTTATGCCCTATTTTTCTGATTTGAAAAGTGGGAATAGTAATTTTACCTATCTTGTAGATTTATTATGAGGATTAGTGATTTAATTTTGTAAGGAGTTTAGCACCATACCTGAACCACAGTAACACAAGTGTTAATTATTATCATTATTATTATCATCTATGTTATTGTTTAATAAATTTATGGATAAGGTGCAGGTTGGGGAAGGAGCTCTTAACATTTGGGAGATACAGTTTTTAGGGAGGAACTGTTAGGGCTAAGAAGACTGATATTATTTAAAAAGATATTTTTTGTGCCATGTCACAGAGAGTGCAAGCAAATGGGCACTAAAGTTATATTGCCCAAAGATGAATCATGGCCTCACCATGCACTAGCTGTGTGGCCTTGGCTAAACTAACTTGTCTGAACCTCTATTTTCTTTTCTAAAATGGAGTTAGAAGGGGTTGTGATGAGAACTGTAAGAAATAATCCCTATAAAGTGCTTACCATAGCCTGGGACAAATTAAGCACTCAATAAGTTAGCTAATGTTAATAGTAATAAATTAGATAGTCTTTATTGGGTTCTTCGTTGCTGTTGTTGTTAATCCTCAACCAAGGATATTTTTCAATTTATTTTTAGCCAGAGTGTAAGGGAGGAGGAGAGCCAGAGAAAAAAACATTGATGTGAGAGAGACACATCGATGTGTTGCCGTCTGCACATGCCCTGACCAGAGCTAGGGACTGAGCCCGCAAATTAGGTACATGTCCTTGACCAGAATCAAACCCAGGATCCTTCGACTGATGCTCCATCCACTGAGCCAAACCAACCAGGGCTTCATTGGGTTCTTGATACTATTTAATAAAAATCATTAGCCTGTGATTTTTAACCTTCTATCCAGTTGATGTCACTCATAACTTCCAGTCAAAGACAGTCTACTTATATTGAAATTGAGTTTTAACCAGTTTTCCAGAATGCCTACATATCTATATTAATAAAAGGGTAATATGCTAATTAGACTGGACATCTTCTGGACGTCCTTCCAGATAAAGCCATGGTGGCAGGGGCCAAGACAGAGGTGGTTAGGGGCGATCAGGCCAACAGAGGAGGGCAGTTAGGGGCGATCAGGCCAGCAGGGAGCAGTGAGGGGAGATCAGGCCAGCAGGGAAGCAGTGAGGGGGAGATCAGGCAGACAGGCAGAGGAAGTTAGGGGTGATCAGGCAAGCAGGAAGGCAGGTGAGTGGTTAGGAGCCAGTGTTCCCAGATTGCAAGAGGGATGTCTGACTGCTGGCAGTTGGACATCCCCCGAGGGGTCCTGGATTAGAGCAGGTACAGGTCTGGCTGAGGGACCCACCCCTCCCATGCATGAATTTCATGCACTGAGCCTCTAGTGTATTAATAAACATGACATTTCTCTAAAATTGACCTCAATCATTCATTACTGCCTAGAAATCAAGAAGCAAAATTCTTCAGTTTTGTGTTATGTCAAGCTCAGTGCATGTCCTAGTTTTAAAAATACGACAATTATGCAGATGGAGAGAACAGATGGATTGAATCTGTGAGTGTTTATCAATTTTTAGTATTTTGAAACCAGATGTGTTACATACACACTGCTGGTTGCCTTCTAAGGAAGCTTCATTGGTGGGTTACTAATCTTTAATAAGAAAGTACAACATATTCATCCAGTTTAAATCAACGATTTTTAATATACAATTGGACAACCACTGCCATAGTGCTTTAGAAAATAGAAAACAGATGCTTAATAGAAAGAATACTATCAGCCAAGAAATTCTTGATGATCTTTTTATAGAATGTAAACTTACATATTTTATGGGTCTTTTAATGAACTGCTATAGAACAACTTCAGCAGTCAAAATATTTCATGAAAATACACGTGAACAATTTGTCACTTGTTACCACATTCACAGAAGATCCTTCAGTTGCACTCCTAGAAAAATGGGCATATTACTGGCTCTTACTAAGTTATTAACAACATGTGTTATTTACCATGGATCTGATTGGATACATTGGAGAAAGGATGAATTAAGATAAACTTAGATGTTTCTCTTTCTTTAGGTGCTTTTGCTAGATCGGGCAAAGATCCCTTGCTAGGTATGAATATTACTGTGCTAATTGTGCTCACAGGGGGAATAGCACAGTGGAGTAAGGCCAGAGATTGTGTTCTGTTTCAGGAATGCCTTCAGTAGAGAAACATTCAATGGAAACTTGGACCCTTGTGAGCAAAATTGTGGGTTTGAAAAATCTAAAAGAAGCCTATTGTTTGTCATTGGGGTGACAACTTAACTGAACTTTCACTGGTTCAGTTCAGCTGTGACATTTATGTAAAGGAGTAGCAAACCATCGCCACCAAATCCATTTCTGAAATTGCCTCTGTTGGATGTCCCTTGTTCGTCCACAAGTTCAGACATACAAGTAAGAATAGAGAGAGGGAATTCACCTCTTCATATCTCTACCCCATCACCTCTGCTAATCTCAAATATCTTTCACATCCTTGGTGATTTTTAATGCTTGTTTAGAGTATGAAAGAATGAGATGAAGAAAAAACAAAAAATAAGACATAGAAAATGTAAAGAGCAGTGTAAGTACTTTGCACTTGGAATCATTCCAAAAGAGGGTAAGTTTTTTAAACAAAGCAAAAACGAATGTAGCATTTTATACACTCCATTTTACCACTATCCATGGGAAAAAATGAAGGCTGATAGTATGATGATACTAAAATCATCAAAATTTAGAAGGTATGGAAGCACATTTTCCTCCTTGGAACTGTATGAAACCTATTTCCTTTTATTTAAAAAGAAAAATTTTGTCCTTATAATCTTTAGGGAGGTAAAAGAAAATGGAAGTGTTATCACACCAAAAATTTTCTGCCTGTGGAGAAGTTTAGACAAATATACCACCTGATCCTTATAAGAGGTGAGTGAAAAACCTTGATCTTAAGAAAATTCAGCATGAAATACAACATGCATAACAGTGTTACTATACAAAACACATAGGATGCCCCAGAAATCTGAGCAGGTAGTAGGTAGCCTGAGCAAGTAGCAGGACAAGGTTAAGGTCTACCTAAGCCTTTATGCACAGTTCAAGTAAATTAATTATCAATTAGTTCCTCCATCCAACACATACTTTTGAGTGTTCTACTAGCAAATACGAAAATCTTAGTGCTGTCAAATATTTGAGATGAACAGATATAATCAGCATGCCCTTAAGGAACGTATAGTCTTCTAGCAGCGATAAACATACATTTAAGGATGGCAGAGACTGCTGCTTACCATTAGTGTCTATTTTTAGCATTCAACTCGAAGGCTACACACCCCTTGCGGTTAGGTGTTGCATATAATTCTCAGGTCTTGGTTAATGAAATGTTGGAGATTTCTGGGAAGGCTTTCTAAAGGGAACTGAGTCCATTGAGAGGCTGGCCCTTTGCCTCTTCTCATCTTCCTTCCTCCTCCCTGTTTCCTGTGACACATATGGTTTGAGCTTTAGCCACTACCTTGAACAATCAGGTGATCTTCAGGATGGAAATGTCAGACTGGACAAATACAAAAATAGAACAAGACTAAATCCTTAAGAGAAAGGGGTCTACCTACCAGACCTAAGTAGCATACTTCCCGTGGCTTTTCCATTAGAGAATGATGAAACAGGGCTTGTAGGGAGGCAGCTCTGTCAAGCCTAATATTAACTGACACATTAAATTACTACAGTCAATGCTGGGAAGTGATACATAATATTGTATAGAGACACATACGATGCCATGAGAATAGGGGCGGGGAAATGGTGATGACCAGAGAGGGTTTGCTGAGGAGGTGGTAGATAAGCCCGCTAGAGCTGCCATGACCAAACAGCATAGGCTGGTGGCTTAAACAACAGAAATTTATTTTTCTCACAGTTCTGGAAGGTACAAGTCCAAGATCAAGGTGCTGTTAGAGTGTTTTTTGGGGGGAAGCTCTCTTCCTGGCTTGTAGAGGATTGTCTTCTTGCCCTGTCCTCACATAGCCTTTCCTCTGTGTGTGTGTGTGAGAGAGATCTCTGGTGTCCCTTACTCTTCTTCTTATAAGGCCATCAGTGCTGTAGGATTAAGGCCCAACCATGTAACTTCATTTAACCTTAAATACCTCCCTAAAGGCCCTGTTTCCACATATAGTCACATATGGGTTAGGTTTTCAAGTATCAATTTTGGATGGGACACAATCCAGTCCATATAGATGTGGGACCATTTATAAAACACTATGTGAACTAGGCTTATAAAGCTGGGTAGAAATTACATACATAAAAATTGCCAGTGTTGGAACCAAATAATCAGAGATAGGGTTATCCAGGGTGTACATGTAAGACAAGATCAGTTCCAGTTTATTGGACTCTAAGGGCCATAAAGGGAATTGAACTATAAGAACTATAAAATGGAAGACAGAATTGGAAAGCTAGTCGGGAGACCGAATGCCCGGCTCAAGTTTGGACTTCATTGTTCAGATAATGAGGAGTCATTGAAGCTTTATGAGCTGAGGAATGACACAATTAGAATTGAACTTCAGAAAGATAATTGGTGGGTAGAGTGTATGACGGATTGGAGTGAGTGAAAACTAGAAACAGAGAACAGTAAAAGCGACTATTGCAATTGTACAGGGAAAAAATAATGACCTGAAAGTTATAGCATTCCAATTAAGCACAATCATTTTTTTTTTTTTGCTTTTAAAGTCCAAGTTATAATATTTTTCTTATCTCTATTTTTTCCGTTTGAATTTTGGCATGCTCATCCTGCAGCTTTTGTTTTGGTATTTTGTGTTCTGAAGGCTTAATTGCACTACTGAGAAAGTATTACAAGCAAGTACATGGAATTCACACCCATTGATTAAGAAATTTTTGGAAAAATTCAAAGAGAGAGAAAAAAAATTGCCCATCAGAAACCCAGAATGCCCACTATGCAATTGGGTTTGCCTACCCATAAGAAGACTTAAAATTTGGGCTCTTGTGAACTTAAATATTTCACAATTAAAAATGCAACTGTCTATGGAAACTGCTAATGAAGGCATTTGAATTTTATTGATACATCTTGTATTAGCTACACAAATTGACTACTAAATGAATACTCATCATGCTATCCATACATTCAAAATAAATATCAATGCTTAGTATGTAAATAGGAATTAAAAACAAAACAAGAATTCTCGGCAAGACCTCTTATGTAGCAAAAACAGCATTTTTTGAAGCTATCAAGTTGTTTAGTTTTTCATGTTTTTTTTAAACAACCTCATTTCTTCTCATGCTGCAATTCAGCCCATAGTCTACTCATGATAACCAGAACTGCAGTCCATTTGGCACTGACTGAGCTGAAGCTTAGCTGAAATAATTTATTGTTTCCAAATAGCCCTTCTAGTTTTGTTGCTATTTTCATTCCCAGACTAGAGACTCAGTGGTTTATAAGACATCCTTGTAGTTTCTCCCCAGTGCCAGAATCACAATCTACTCCCCTAGTTTGTAGAGCAGAAAAGTATATAGTTAATCAATAAATAGTTACTATCTTACTGTCAAGAGCAAGATGGTGGGCTAGGCACAATTGGGAATACAAATGGAAGCCCTGTTCACTGACTTGTGAATCTTAGTTTCAGACGTGTTTTTTTTTTTTTAAAGATTCCCCATCCCCTCCCCCTCCAGATTCTCTCTAGCATGAAAGTTCCAGGAGCTCTGGTCCATTTAAAATTACTCTGTAATAGCCTGGGCCTCCTAGAAGGAGGCTCATGCATGTCTCTTGCTGGTGCTTCCGATTATTATGCAAGCATCTCTACTCCCCAGTTCTACAGCCTGGTTGCTGAGTGATGTCTGGCACCCAGGCAGTAAGCGATGCCTTCTCCTCCTCTGCTCCTAGGTACAGGTCACACTCCACATCCATTCCCAGGACAGTGTGTTCATCTACACATCACCAGGCTCCCACTACACAGACTACAAAATAGAGCTGCTACGAGATCTCACAGATGGTCTAATTTGAATGAAATGGAAATTAGATTTATGTGTGTGTGGTGTGTGTTTAATTCTAGTACTAGATCATGGAAACTACACAGAAGGACCATCTTAAGGACTAATATGAAAAAGACTTCCCCCAGTCTTTTCAACTTTTCTTTCCTAGAAATCGGTCCTTTTCCATATGGTTTCTTCATTCCTCAGACCCCAAACTCCCCCAGATATATCAGAATCCTGGGGTAAAACAGCAGAGACAGGGAAGCTGGAATTGCAACCATAAGGCCTTAGCAATTCTTTTAAAGGCTGGTCTCTCTGCTATTTGTAGCAGGGTATGTAGCAGTTGGCTTCAGCCTCTGGGAAAGTGGAGCACAGGTCAAGGTGATGGGAGAAATCACCACTGGAAGGAACTAGAAACATTTGATAAATGGAATGGTCACATTGCTATAAATAATGAACCGGAATAACCTATATCTACAAAGAGAAGAAGTTGGCAACAGTCAGAATGTTATATATTTGAAAACTTCATTTTAGCACTCTCAAACATCAGAGTAAATGACTCCATAAACTGATCCCCCCCCCCCAGCTGCCCCCAAGCATTTGTCTTCCCTTAAAAGGACTCTAGCTTCCTCCCATCTCTGCTTCACTCAAAGACATTGGGATGCAAATCCTGTTCTAGTAAATCTTCAATTCCAGTTTCCAGCCCCCCTGGAGGCATACACAGAATCTGGCTGCAACCACAGAGGTGTCTGAGTTCAAGTCCTGGGAGGGACTGTACTAGTGTGACAATCTTACACTCCCAGGATAAATTCCTCTAAGCCAGTCTGCATCATTCTTTCAGATGTTATTGGATTCAATTTGCTAATATTTTGTGTCTTATCATGTTTTTGTTTGGTTTTGATACCAGATTTATGCTGACCTTATAAACTAAGTTAGAAAGGGTTTCTACCTACGCTATTTTCTGAAAAAGTTTTGTATAATATTAGTATTATTCCTCAAATGCTTCGTTGAACTAACCAAAGAATCCACCTGATGGTGGAGTTTTCTTTGTGAAAAGGTTTGCAGCTGAGTAGAAAAAGGATAATTATTCAGGAAATGGTGCTGAATTGTTGCAGAAGGAAAACAATTAAAACTGGATCTCTTTCTTTCTCACACACACACATTCACAAACACAAAATCAAAGGTTTATTGAAAGTCTAATGTAAAAAGAAAACACTGAAACTTAAAAAAATTCATGAAATATTTTAATGCATACATATATAACAAGGATTTGTATACAGAAGACATAAATAATTCTTAAACATTAACCAATCAAGGGCAAACAATTGATAGATGAACATAAATATGAACAGGTCAATTAAAAGAAGAGGGTTTATTAAATGACTAAAAAACAAATGAAAAAGACATTTGCTGGAAAGCTTAGATATGCAAAGGAAAATAAAAAAGATATGCAATTGCTTAGTCACCTGGTTGGGGTGGGAGAAACTTGGATACTTGACAATGGAGGAAATGAAATAGAATAAGCATTGCTAAAGGAGTTACTTAAAATAGAGTCAGGAAGTTACTGAGAAAGGGGGCCTGTGCACATCCGGTGCCTCAGTTCTCAGAGCTGCTATTACGCTGCTAAGCTGTTGCTAAACTCAGCTCAAGGCTGAGCCATGGAACAAATGTTACATGGACAAATAAGAACTTTACTTCCTTCCTTGTAGTTTTCACCTCCTTCATTTGCATACTTGGAACTAACCAATCCCTGTAAACCTAGCCATCAATATTACATTTGTATAAAGAATTACATTTTGTGGGTGTGCCTTTGTAAGCCCTGCTTTTATGTGGTCTCTCCACTCTTGAATTGCTATCTGAATCTATGTCTACCATATTGCAATCCTTTTGCTCAATTAAGTGACTTTTGTTCTTTATCATAGCCTGACCCGCTTCTTTGGTTAACATACTTATTGCCTTGAATATGTAGAACAACACATATGCTTCCAGTTGAAGTGTGACTTGTTAAAACAATCTTGGAAAGATTTGGTAAAAGATACATACATTAGGACGTAGAAATTCCGTATTACCTAGAGAAACTCTGAGTTATGTATATAAAGAAAATATACAAACTTGTTCGAAATAGCAGTGTTTATGGTAAGGAACACAGGAAATACTTTAATGTTGAACAGCATAAGAATGAATAAAAATTGTAATAATATATGTATTTATTGGATTACTATATAGCAGTAAAAAATTAATAAATAGCTCTAACTGGTTTGGCTCAGTAGATAGAGTGTCAGCTTGCAGACTGAAGGGTCCCAGGTTCGATTCCAGTCAAGGGCATGCAGTACCTTGGTTGTGGACACATCCTCAGTAGAGGGTGTGCAGGAGGCAGCTGATCGATGCTCTCATTCATCGATGTTTCTAACTCTCTATCCCTCTCTCTTCCTCTTTGTAAAAAATCAATAAAAAAAGAATAAATAAACTTGTAAATATAATGTTGAGTGAAACTAGTAAGTTGCAGAGGAATCCACACAGCATGACACTACTTCTATAAAGCATAAAAGCAGCCCAGCTGGAGTGGCTCAGTGGTTGAGTATCAACATATGAACCAGGAGGTCATAGTTCAATTCCTGGTCAGGAAAAATTTTATCAACCCTTAAACTAAAATTCTTATCTCCCTTTCTCAAACCCAGAAAAGAGGGACTGCCCTCCTTGCACACATCTTCTTTCTAATTTCAGATGTTCTTTCTTTGCAGAATTGTATCAAAATGGCTCGTCTGTGTGTCTAGGCTCAGGCAATGTCACACTGTGTGATGAGTGTGGACCATCCTCGGCACGATTTCCCACTGCTTATTGTTCTCATGATTTAAGGACTTGCTTTATCACTTATTCCCAAAATCTGTTTTAAACACAATATACCAACTGTGTCTTCACATCCCATTTGGAGGTGTCAATCTCACTTACTCATAAAGAAAAGGAGCAGTGTAAGTGAAGAAATTGCTTTGGTATATGTCTGAGATTTTGCTGCCTCTGGAATCCTATAGTATTTTTATGTTTTCCGTTTTACATTTAAGTCCTTTATCCATTTTGAGTTTATTTTTGTGTATGGTGTAAGTTGGTGGTATTTTTGCATGTATCTGTCCAATTTTCCCAACACCGTTTATTGAAGAGACTATCTTGACTCTATTGTATGTTCATGCTTCCTTTGTCAAATATTAATTGAGCATAGTGGTTTGGGTCGATTTCTGGGTTCTCTATTCTATTCCATTGATCTATATATCTGTTCTTATGCCAGTACCAGGCTGTTTTAAGAATGGCGGCTTTGTAATACAGCTTGATATCTGGTATTGAGATCCCACCTGCTTTGTTCTTCTTTCTCAGGATCACTGCAGCTATTTGGGGTCTTTTTTTATTCCAGATGAATTTTTAGAGAGTTTGTTCTAGGTCTGTGAAATATGCCATTGGTATTTTAATGGGGAGTACACTGAATCTATAGATTGCTTTGGGAAGTATGGACATTTTGATGATGTTGATTCTACCAATCCATGAACATGGTATGTTCTTCCATCTGTTTATGTCTTCCTCTATCTCTTTTTTCAGTGTCCTGTAGTTTTCCACGTATAGGTCTTTTACCTCTTTAGTTAAATTTATTCCTAGGTATCTTTATTTTTGTGGTGTATAGTAAATGGGATTGATTTTTTAGTCTCTCTTCTATAAGTTCATTATTTGTGTGTAGAAATGCCATAGATTTTTTAGCATTAATTTTGTATCCTGCTACATTGCCAAATTCATTTATTAATTCTAATAATTTTTTGATGGAGTCTTTAGAGTTTTCTAAGTATAGTATCACATCATCTGCGAATAAGGATAGTTTTACTTCTTCTTTTCCAATTTGGATGCCTTTTATTTCTTCTTCTTGTCTGATTGTAATGGCTAATACTTCCAGTACTACTTTAAACAGGAGTGGTGGTGGAAGTGGGCATCCCTGTCTTGTTCCTGTTCTTAGGAGAAATGGTTTTAGTTTTTGCCCATTGAGTGTGATGTTGGCTGTGCGTTTGTCATATATAGCTTTTATTATGTTGAGGTATGATCCTTCTATTCCCACCTTGCTGAGAGTTTTTATCAAGAAAAGGTGTTGGATTTTGTCAAATGCTTTTTCTGTGTCAATTGAAATGACCATGTGATTTTTATCCCTCAATTTGTTTATGTGATGTATCACATTTATTGATTTGCGGCTATTGTACCAGCCTTGCATCCCCAAGATAAATCCCACTTGGTCATGGTGTATGATCTTTCTGATGTACTGCTGAATCCGATTTGCTATAATTTTGTTGAGGATTTTGGCATCTATGTTCATGAGGGATATTGGCCTGTAATTCTCTTTCATTGTGCTGCTTTATCTGGTTTTGGTATTAGGGTGATGCTGGCTTCATAGAATGAGCATGATACTGCTCCAAGGGCAATGGAAACTAAAGAGAAAATAAACAAATGGGACTACATCAAAATAAAAAGCTTTTGCACAGCAAAAGAAACCATCAGCAAAACAATAAGAAAGCCTACCACTGCATGGGAGAACATATTTGCCAATGTTATCACCAATGAGGGTTTAATTTCCAACATATATAGGGAACTCATACAATTTAACAAAAGGAAGATAAACAACCCAATCGAAAAATGGGCAATAGACCAAAACAGATACTTTTTGAAAGAAGAGCGAAGTATGGCCAAGAGACACATGAAAACATGTTCAAAGTCACTAATCATCTGAGAGATGCAAATCAAAATGACAATGCAGTACCATCTCACACCTATCAGAATGGCTGTCATCAACAAATTGACAAACGACAAATGCTAGTGAGGATGTGAAGAAAATGGAACCCTCCTGCACTGCTGGTGGGAATGCAGACTTGTGTAGCCACTGTGAAAGACAATATGAAGTTTCCTCAAAAAATTAAAAATGGAACTCCCATTTGACCCAGTGATCCCACTTCTAGGAATATATCCCAAGAAACCAGAAACACCAATCAGAAAGGATATATGCACCCCTATGTTCATAACAGCCCAATTTATAATAGCTAAGATTTGGAAACAGTCTAAGTGCCCATCAGCAGATGAGTGGATTAGAAAACTGTGGTACATCTACACAATGGAATACTATGCTGAGGTAAAAAAAAGGAGTTTTTACCATTTGCAACAGCATAGATGGACCTGGAGAGCATTATGCTAAGTGTAATAAGCCGGTCAGAGAAAGATAAATATCACGTTTTCACTCATTTGTGAACTATAATGAACAACATAAATTGATGAACAAAAATAGATCTAGAGACAGAGAAGCATCGATCAGACCATCAAACCTCAGAGGGAAGGTAGGAGAGAGTGGGGGGAAGGGGGAGAGATCAACCAAAGGACTTGTATGCAAGCATATAAGCCTAATCAATGGACTCAGGCAACAGGGGGGTGAGGGCATGAGTGGAGGTAATGGGAGGATAAGGACACATATGTAATACCTATGTGATACCTTAATCAATAAAGAAATTAACAGTTAAAAGAAAAAAAAGGAACAGAAGAAAGATTTTCCAAGTTAAAACTCTTATTAAACCAATCCTCTTGGTATAAAAAATAACAAAAATGATTCAAGAAACCATTCATTATAGTGATAAAATATTATATTTACAAGGCATTTTACACATTTTAAAGTACTTTTCACATCTATTAGCTTGGCATTTCCACATTTATTTGACCCCAGAATGTTAATAATATTAAATAGAAGTATAGTGGGAAAACATGAGATATAAAGTGTGCTTAGATTAACATAAGTAGCAAAAAATGATTTTATACATAAAATTATTTCTGAAAAATAATCAAAATTCAAATTTAAAAAACATATACAGATTTCTCATGAAATCTTCAGAAGATTTTTAGAAGAATCATGTGAAAAAGGAATGCTAGTTCTACACTGTCATTTATGAAAAATGTTATTTTTCTGTTATTAGTACTTTCAAATTACTATTGTGACAAAAATAACGGGGAACACTATAAAATTTTGAATTAATCTACTTTCTAAATTCTGTGTCGCATGTCAGACAATATATATTATATATATATATATATGTTTGTTTGTTTTTATTAATTACTAATTAATAATCTCATTTTAATGGTTATATAGTTTTATAGGCTATCAATAAGCTAAAACATAATTATTACCTTTCCAATTGTTGGGCATTTAGGATATCTTCAGAGAATATCAGAGAATATGCATGTGTACACAGCTGTTTCCTTTACATTTAAAATAATGCCAAATCACAAGAGGACAAGGCTGCTGTGTTGCTTGAGGCTAGCCATTGAATTCCAGCCACCTGGAAATCAGTGTTGGAGTATTCAGTAAGTACTTTTTGACTCTCTGAATGAATAAAGTCTTGCCTTTTGAACTGAACTTTAAAATTGCTTTTCAAAATGAGTGCGGGAATGAATGTATATTAAAACTAGCAAGGTGTGAATATACTAGTTTCATCCCATCCTCATTAAAACTGGATATTTCATTGATTTAAACATTCATTATTTTTTCATTACATAAAAAATATGTTATAAAGCACATCAATGAAGTTGAGTACATTTTTATGTTTGTTATTTAACTATATTTGATTTTTCCAGTTGTCGGTTCAGATTTGGAAAATGAGATTCAGGGAAATTGGATAAGTAAGGATTGTGCACTTGAGTAGAGATTAGATGAGTAACAAGTTACTCACCTTCTGATAAGTTAAAATGTGGTCTATCAAAGACACCACATCGAAGCAGCATTTTTAATTAATTCATTTTGCAGGATTTTACATGTTGATGTAAGGCTCCATAGGTATGATATTTGTTCGTTGGCATCCATAGAAATAATGAATATACTGTTCTCAAATCCTAGACTGTTATAGATTTAATTTACTGAACCTCCTACAACTCTGCTAACATTAGTAATAACTAGTAATTGCTGACTATTTGAATTCAATAAGTTATTTTCTGAAGTTTTAATTGTCTTAACATTACTTAAAATTTGGGGGTTTTGAGAGGACTTTATTTATAGATTGAAATTACTACTTGTATGTTTCAAGTTAATTGTATTTTGCACATTCTCTTAACTGTCATACTTGACAAGTCACAGGATAATTTCTCAATATTAAATGTAGCTTCACAGAAAATAAAATTGTGGGTCTGGGAAAGAACATAACATCTTGGCTTATCCTTCAGAGAGGTTTTTAAGGATATCGTGGCCATTCCCTTCTGTAAGGAGGTTACAAGAGTCTCACAGTTGGGAAAAGAAAACAAAAACCAAAACAAACAAGAAAAGAGGAAGAAAATAACACTTTGCTATTCCTGTCAGGTTTCTTTATTGTTGTCATCAGGAGAAAAGTATACTTGAAGTAACTGGATGATTTATTTTAATGCTTAATTTCTGGTACTTCTGGACAAAGTTTTTTTTTAATGTGAATCAAGTGTGCTAGGGGAAGGGCTTAGCTGGAGGGAGAGCTGAGATGGCCACTGGATGGGAACTGGCTTGAAATACCTTCTTCAGGACAACTGGTGACCCACACCCCATGTGCGACACACCCTACAGGTGCAGCTAGAGGGAGCTAAGCTTTCAGTCACCAAAGTTCTCATCCCCACTTCCCAGTGAAACTGTGGTCCATCAGTAGGCAGATAATGATGAAATAATATATGTAACTTTAATGTTTGAAAGCATGGTCATCTTTGTTTGCAGAGCGCATAACTTATACAAGTCTACACATGCATATACATATACATATACATATATACAGAATATGCATACACATACATGTACATATATATACTTGAGATTATATAGCAACTAGGGGCCCGGTGCACAAAAATTTGTGCACTTGGTGAGGGGAAGAAGGGGTCCTTCATCCTGGCCTGTGCCCTCTCACAGTCTGGGACCCCTGGGGGGGATGTCCACCTGCTGGCATGCATGGCCAGCCTGGGTGAGGGGCTGAGGGCTGTTTTCAGGCTGGCCACAGGCCCCTCAGGGTTTGTGCACTGGGGGGTGGGATGGCTGGTGAGTGCAGGCGTGGACGTTTCCAGCCGGATGGCCTACCATTGCACATACCTGGTGGCCTCCACTACTGAGGGGACACACCTGGTGCAGAGCTGGGTGGCAGGCCAGGGGGTGGATGCTGGTGCACGGTCCCTTGGGGGAGCTATGCTGCTGAGCGGACACACGGGGGTGGAGCCAGGCACACGCTCACACACGCCCCACGGAGGCCTCCAGGGTGGAGCCAGGTGGCTGGACCTGTGGCAGACACTCTGGCAGGGGTGGAGGATGCTCGGGAATGACCCCGAGGATGTACCCCATTTAAGCCCCCACCACTGAGCCTCTGAGGTCGTGTGGGCCCAATTGCTCTATTCCCAGGCCTCACAGGGCCTGGCCTGGCTGCCAACTCCGGCCTTGCGGCTGCTCACCGCCTTCTGGAACCACTGCAGGCACCATTGCTCTATTGCCAGCCCCAGCCTCAGGGCGGGGCAGGCTCCCACACCGCCCGGAACCGACTGCCGGAGCAGCGAGGGCGGAAGCCAGGCCTCCGCCCTGGCATGCCCCAGCGCGATTGCTCTGTTGCTGCCCCGGCTGCAGGGCTGGGAGGCCAGGGAGGCTCCCTGGCCCTACAGCCGCCAGCCACTGCCCGGAACCGTCCGCTGGAGCCCGCCAGGGCAGAAGCCAGGCCTCCGCCCTCGCGTGCCACATCGTGATCGCTCCGTTGCTGCCCCAGCCTCCGCCATCTTGGCTGGGCTAATTTGCATACCATTGTTCTGATTGGCTGTTGGCGTCCCGAAGAAATGGTCAATTTTAATATTTCGCTTTTATTAGTTTAGATGTACATGTTTCTTGTAATTCTTTTTCTGAAAACTCTTGCTCCTCCTAGATCTTTGTAACAATGTCCCGCTTATCTAGTAGATAGTCGCAGCAAAGAAGCCTATTTCCAGCGGGAAAGTTGCCGCATCACAAAGCAAGTGCATTTTTCTAAAGCTTTAAACACTCTCGGGATCTAGTGATTTGTATCGGATCCTTTTAGCCTTAGTGTAATCCTCAGTATATATGAAGTCTGCACAAATTCTGTGAAAAATAAAATATTCACAGTGAAGGATAGTAAATTACATTGCATGCTACTTCGAACTTTATTTCGTGAACTAGTTCTTAGATGATTTCATCCAGTTTGTTGAGATTTGGTAAAATCAGAGACTGGATTTGAAAGGGATTCCAAACAGTTAAAATGGCACGCCCTCTAGTGTTTCTTTGTAGGATTGCCACTAAGAAGACTTCATTTGAGTAGTTTTTTATTTTTTATTTTTTATTATTTTTTTTATTTCATTGCTTAAAGTATTACAACAAGTGATAGATAAGTATTACAACAGATGATAGATAGATCTTCATTTTTCCCCTTGCCCTGAAGGAAAAGAGGAAAGAAAAGGGTTTATGGATTTTTTCCCCTAAACTAAATAAATTTTAACAATAGTTGAGGTACTTCTAAGGAAATACCTGATGAGTTATTACTGAGAATCCACTAAAGGAACCTCTTCATTTTTATCTCACTCCTTAGGCTTTGTAGAGTTTATGTGACTTGTTTTTCCTCAGCCTATAGCCAGTTCTTTGCCCCTCAAAGCTTTGACCCTGTATCTTTTGGCCTCTGAGAGCAGTAACTCTAAGCAGTTAGTCAGTGAACAAATAGTTATTTAGTTTCAAGTGTCAGGTAACTGTGTTAATTGCTAAAAACAAAAATATAAAGGAGATACTTTAAATTGTCTTACTTGTTCTCGAATCTTTTCTAACTATCCAGGTTTTGCCATTGTTTACTAAAACCCATTTTTCACCAACAATGCCAACTTGCAGGTAAACAGATTAGCTTTCTCCTGTTCTTTGGGAATTCTGTCCACCCTTAAATTCTTCCCCCAGATTTCTTGGAATCCTAAAAGTTGTACCAATATGTGCTTGAGAATTAATTATTCTCCCATACTTATAGATTAGCCAACCTTTCTCAGCAGAGATTGAATCCTGGAAGGATGAGGCATTCATTTACATGGGATCCAAAACTGGAAAAGAAGCCTGGAAAAGCCTGGATCTTAGGCACTGCTGTTTGGGAGAATGATCGCGTGGGAGTAGGGAGCAAAGAGGCATGACAGCACTGGGCACTTGCAACAGGGATGAGAACATGTAAGTGTAGGAGGAAAAGGTGCAGTAAGGCCAAAGGCGAGCTCTGTGCACATTAAATTCCATCTAGAGGTTGATCTAGACATAGAAGGTGGTGCCACTTCCACAAGGAAGCATCTCCCCTTCCCCTTCCCAAAGGACAAGAGGCCAGTGAGTTTGACCAGCAGTATCCCCAGGCCTGGGCTTGGCGCTAGGGCATGGTTGGAGTCTGTGATTCTAGAAGCAATTACCAGAAATAAAACCCTGCGGGGGCTGGGTGGTGGTTAGCTAGTATTCAAGGGAAATGTCTAGTACTGGTTTATAAAATTCAAAAGCAAAAAGGGGTTAAAATCTGAAACAAAACAGGACAGGTGCTGAAAGAGAAGCTGCTGAGAAATGTTTGAGAAACTACAGAAGAATCTGTGGGTCCAGGGTTCCACATCCCTCGTGTTTTATGGTATTTTTGTCTTCTTTGGAATCCTTATGGCTTATGCTGCAATATAAAGGACTGACATACTGCAAAGAGAAATCATGTCCCCAGAAATTCCCAGAACTTTGGGTTGAATGAAGAAGCCAAGTGTTTTGAAAATTAGTTTTATTTCACCTACATATCCTCTTCCTCTTTGTTGATAAGCAGTACCTGTACAATTTCAGAATTCTGGATTTATTATTTCAAAAGTTTAAGATGAAGTGGGTCATAATGCATTCTCATGTTCTCTGAAACCATATCTTTTTCTATCTCTACTGTAGCACTTAGCTGTTGGAGTTTTTCCATTTGAATTAGAGTCCCTTAAAAGCAAAGGCTATGCTGATTTATTTTCTATTCTTAGCACCTAGCGCAGGATGTCCTTGTTTAAAAAAGGTGACAAATATTTTGCTGAGGAAATGAATGAATAAGTTATAGAGGCACATTCTAATGAATGGCATGTGGGTAAACTGAGGCCAGGTCAACCATTTACATTTGGGTAACCACGTGCCAGGCATTTAGATTCTGTTTGATGTGGGCTGTTTTTCAGGAGCTTGAACAAATAAAAAATAAAAACCAAGTAAGCATAATAAAATGTTTCATAGTGTTGAGTTTAGCATATAAAATAGAATTCAAAAGAGGTCCCCTGGCATCTCATAAAATTTATATCAGACTATGCATCTATTTTCTCTTTAAATCTCAAGTGCAAACATATTTTGAGGAGGATGTAGGTTTGGGGGTCAGCCAAGTCAGAATATGACCAATTTCTGATGGCTGGTTACCTAGGTTATTAATAAGGCGAGTGAAATTGAGAGTAATAGATCCCACTTGATGTCTTTTTAAGAGACTGGTATTTCTCCTCTTTATTTCAAGAAGTCATAATTGCTCTGAAATTTGTCATTCTCAGGATATCTTTCTGATTGGGCACAAGTATGAATTGTAATCTGGTAAAACTCATATTTTAAAAAAGAAACCTGTTGTTTTCTTTTTCTCTTTTTCCTCCAGGAGAACTATTTTCATTGCTTGTCTGAGTGATGACCTCTGACCTGGTAAACTTGTTGACCCTGCTGACCCTATGGCTAAGGTTATTTGAAAAGAACCAATGACAGGTTTTTAAATGGGCAATGCTTTACCTCCAAAAATTATAAACCATTTGTTTATTGTGATTTCTTATTATTTTAAATTGGTTTCTTGAAAAAATTTGTAATCCTGGGCTTCTGAGACTAATATTTTACCTGAGGAATAAAACAGATTCTCACTTCATCATTTCTAATTTTGGGGGAAATGAGAAACCACTCAAGATTGCTTCTTTTATTGCAATTTTAAAATGCTTGACACTGGATATTCAACGTACACAAACTGTAGGAGTGCCATGTACTCTCTTGGAATAGAAGGCATGAACTTCAACATAATAAAGACTATATATATAAAAAGATCAGAGCTAACATTAAATTCAATGGTGAAAGACCAAAAGCTTTTCATCTCAGTTCAAGAACAAGAAGAGGATGCTCAGTCTCCATTCAAAATAGTAATGTAAATCCGAGCCAGGGCAAGTAGGCAAGAACAAGAAATAAAAGGTACCCAGATTGGAAAGGGGGAAGTGAAATTATCTCTTTTTGCAGATGACATGATCTTATTTATAGAAAACCTTAAAGATTTCACAACGTAAAAATCTGGTTAAAAACTAATAAGCAAATTCAGATAAGTTGTATGATACTAACCTAACAAAGGAGGTGAAGGATTGCACATTGAAGATGATAAAACATTGCTGAAAGAAAATTTAAAAGACATCAAAGAGTACAAACATATCTCATATTAATGGATTGGAAGACTTATTGCTAAGATGTCAATACTACCCAAAGTAATACATAGTAGTCCCTATCAAAATCATAATGGAATTTTTTTTTCAGAAATAAAGTTCATATGACATCTCAAGTGGTTTTTTGCAAGAGAACCAAGTCCATTCAACAGAAAAAGGACATTATCTTCAACAAATTGTATTGGAGAAACTGGGTATCCACATATGAAAGGAAGAAAGTGGACCCTGTGTAGACTAAAAAGAAATTAAGATTTTCCTCCCACTTTCTAAGTTCTAGTTGGGCAAGTAATCAAATGAACAGAGGCAGGCTGACAGAAGAAAATAAAATTTTAATACATGTACATAGGGAATTCACAAAGGCATGACAGTTCCAAAGATAGTGAGGCAACATTGATGTATAAGACGTTTTTGGACAATGGAGAAAGGGTAGGGTAATAGAGTATTAGATTTCAAAAATGAGAATGGGCAGGAAAGGCAGAAGAGTCAAGCATTCTTTCTGATCAATATCCCAAAAAGGCAGCTTCAGAGTGGCAAAACTTTGGTTCCCTCCAACTCTTAACTTTCACTTTGTACAAAATAATAAATTGCAATGGATTAAAGACTTAAATGATAAAACTCTCAGAAAAAAACATAGGGGAAGAGCTTCATGATATTGGGTCTGGCAATGATTTCTTGGATATGACACCAAAAGCACAAACAATAAAAATAAAAATAAAAATGAGATTATATCAAACTTTAATACTTTTTTTGCATCAAAGAACACAACCAACCGAGTCAAAAGGCAACCTATGAAATGGGAGAAAATATTTGTAAATCATGTTCTGATATAGGTTTATTTCCAGAATGTATAAAGAACTACAACTCAACAACAAAAATCGAATACAGTCATATGCCGCTTAACAACAAGACAAGGTTACATTCTGAGAAATGCATTGTTAGGGGACTTCTTGTGTGAACATCATAGAACGCACTTATACACCCAGATGGCATAGCCCACTACTATTATTGTATGTGCTATATTTTTATAGGTCTGGTAGCACAGATGTACCCCAGCATCATCACTAACATATGAGTCATTGTGCTATAAATCCTGACAGTGGCTTTTCTTTTTGTAATGCAAGTGCCTGACTTAAGCTTGATTGCTTAGGCATTGATTTCAAAGAGGCATCCGCTTCATGGAAGGCAATAAGTCCATTGCCAAGCACAGACTAGATAGAGAGCCAGGCCATTTGCTAGTGGAAATAAGGCTGTTTCACAGAGTTAAGAAAAAAGCATTTCAGGGACCCACATGGGAGAATGAGGTGTAACCGTAAGATTTGTTGGAGTGGAAACCAAGGACTGTCCCCAGGTGCCCAGTGTCTCATCCACGGCCAGGTGCCTTAGTTCCACCTTGCTGTGGAATAAGTCCTGGGCCTGGTGAGCCCAAGTGCCCACAGGGAGGGTCGGGATCCAGAACTGAAATGCTGTCATCCTGGGCTCCTGTAGTCCAGCATGGTCTCTGCTCTTGGCTGCACTCAGGGTGGCGCTGCACTGCCTCACCCAGGCCCACACTTAGCCCGCTCTTGGGCCCACACTTGTGAAATGACTTCTAGAGACAAAATAGGCAGGTTTAGGGAATAAAGAGGGTCCATGGGGGAGGAACATGTATGTGAAGGGCAGAGGTATCTCTGGCCTGAGCAATTAAAGCAATTGTATGGTAGATCAAAAGCAGCCCTGACCTGAGCAGCTTGGAGATGCCAGAATGCTTATCTTACTTGTGTAGAGGATAGAAAAAGGCCACAGGATAAGGTGGAAGACATACATTCATAGAGATAAAGAAAAGTCACAGGATAATGAAAAGAAGGAAACATATTTTCACAGAGAATAGAGGAATGTTATAAGATGGCGGGTGGTGGTGGTGGGGGAGACAGGGGCACCACGTGGGCCTTTGAAACTGATACTATGTAAGAAAATAACCAATGAGGACAGCACAGGGGTCTTAAATTAATGAAAGGTCCAATTAGAAAGGGTCAGGTTCAAACAAAGAACTGCAGCATATATAAACCTGAGACAAAGGGGCATGAGGCAGGATATTTTGAGAGAGAGAGAGAGAGAGAGAGAGAGAGAGAGAGAAATCAGGCTTTTCCCACTTGGGGGCCCCTGCCCAGGGGATCCCCTTTGGGGACACCGTTGCCCAGATGGAGTTTGTATATACTTCCAATAAAATTCCACATTTTTATTAAAGAAATCTGTTAGTCCACGAACTTATTCTTCATCTTTGTCGGCCAAGAACCTACGAGAAGTCTGTACCCTGAACCTCAGGTTTTGCTTGGAGAAGTGCTTGGAGCTGTGCAGCCGCTACAGAGAGAGAATGCATGCAAACTAATGGGCAAATGCTTGCTACCCAGAAAGGCCTTTGGCAAGCCTTAATTAGGTTATTTCAGGCTTGGGAGAGAGCAGGCTTTCTTTCAAACTAACCAGCTATTTCCTAATCCTTTACCGTCTTGTGCAGGGTTCTACCCTATCCAATCCAGACTTTCCCCCAGGTTTTCCAGGTTAGACTCCACCACTTTATGTGGCCATTTTGGTTCCCTCTGTACATGACTCAAAGTTCTGCTTTATCATCTGGCCTCTTACCGCACATGCGCTTATCCTCCCACCCCCACACCGCCCCCCGTGCCATCTTTATTCCTACTTCACATGCGCCTAGAAAAGAAATTTTCCCCACTGTCTTATTCCTCCCCCTGATAATCTTGCTACAAGGCAGGTTGTCCCCAGTGGAGATTCTTCTTCTCTGCTTGGGGATAGCTCAGGGATTAGCACCCTGTGATGGAGGATGTGTCATTCCTCTGGGAAGCCTGTGATGCTATAACTTTCTGGTAAATCAGGCCCAATGTCTGACTCAGCTCCCTAGTTCATTAGACTTACTGTTTAATTCCATTTGCTCCCTTCCTTTATTAATAACTAGCTAGCTACCTACACTAACACCCCCACGGAGGTTTCTTTGTTTTGGAGCTCTTGATTTTAATAACTGAACATTTGTTATTTTCCCCTTTCTACGCTTTAAATTCCCACTCTTATGTATTAAATTTACCAATAAAGAAACCACAGGTCCCATGCTCAATCCCAATAAAAGCAAGACTCCAGGCCCCTTCTCCATCCCCCTCCCCTCTGCACTCAATCTGATTGTGTGGCCCCTGGCATGCATTACGTAATCCAGGGCTTGTAAGTAAGTAATAAACTTTGTTTTTTCCCAAAGTTCCTTAATGTTTATTGCTCAACGGAGCCTTGAAATCATAAATAAGGAGAACCACAAGGGTTGGTCCAGTCATAACACTCATTTAGAAAGGGGAGATGTCCGAGGGCCAGGAGAGCGCCTCTAGGCGTTTCTAACCCTAAGCACTGCTGTCCACAGGCTGAAAGTCATGTGCACTAGACTTTATTCAGGCTATGATGTCACTAGGTGAGAGAAATTTCTCACCTCCACTATAATCTTATTGGGCCATGTTAGTACACATCCCATCATTCAGCAGAACGTTGTTGTGTGGCACGTGACTGTAACCCAATTTAAAAATGGGAAAGCACTTGAATAAACATTTCTCCAGAGATACAAATATGCAAATGGCCAACAAGCAGATGAAAAGATGCTCATCATCACTTATCATTTGAGGAATACAAGCCAAAACCACAATGAGTTATCTAAGCAGGCCCATTAGCATGGCTATGATCAAATAAAGAATAAAATAACAATTGGCAAATAAAAACGTGTTGATGGGGCCTGGCCAGTGTGGCTAAGTGGTTGAGCCAGGAGGTCATGATCTGATTCCTGGTTGGGGAACATGCTCAGGTTTCGGGTTCGATCCCCAGTAGGGGGCATGCAGGAGGCGTGCAGGAGGCAGCCGATCAACAATTGTTTCACCAAGTGATGTTTCTCTCTCTCCTTTCCTCTCTGAAATCAATTATAAAAGTATTGATGGAGATGTGGAGAAATAGTAATCCTTGTGAGAATGCAAAATGGTGCAGCCATTATGGAAAAAGAGAATGGAGGTTCCTCAAAAAGTTAAAAACAGAATCACCCTATGATTCAGCCAATCCTACTTTTACATTTATTTCCAAAAGAATTCAAAGCAGAGTCTTGAAGAGGCATTTGCACATCCATGCTCATTGCAGCATTATTCACAATAGCAAGCAACCCATCAATCATCCAATGAATAGATAAAGAAAGTGTGGTTTCTACATACAATGGAATATCACGCAGCCTTACAAAAGGGAAATCTGTCACATGCTACAACATGGATGCACCTCAAGGACATTATGCTAAATGAAAAAAAAAATCCTGGAACATAAGGACAAATAGTGTGTGATTTCACTCACATAAACTATCTGAAATAGTCAAAACCACAGAAATTGAAGGCAGAAAGAAAAGCAGTTACAAGGGTTAGAGGGAAGGAGGCTGTAGAATTAGTGTTTAATGGGTTAGTTTCAGATTTACAAGATGAGCAAGCTCTAAAGATCTGTTGCACAACAATGTGAATATACTTAACATTACTGAACCATACACTAAAAAATGATGAAGTTGGTAAATTTCATGCTCTGTGGTGGTTTTTTATTTTCACCACAGTAAAAAAGAAAAAAAAGAAAAAAAGGTGGCCGAAGCACATTCCTTCTCTTCTCATTAGTCTCCAAAGTTCAAAAGCACAGCGTAGCACAGTGAGTTACTTAATCAATGAAGTCTCCGGTTTTACTGAAAACATTGGTGATGACAAAAATGATAGCGCTTAATACCACCAAAATTTCACACTTCTGGCCATCTGCTTTTCAGAGCAAGTGAATCTTGAAGACAAATGAACATGTGGCATATGAAAGAAAGGCAGAAAAATTGGGACTCTGCCCAGACCTTCAAAGACTAGCACTATCCACTCCATTTGAAAGCAGTTTCCTTACATATGGGCAGGTCCATCACATTCCAGGCCAAGCTATTTCTTTATATAAACAGTCTCCTGGAGTCCCATTCACCCCACGTTCCTCCGTGATAATCAGTCAGCCTCCAGCACAGCAACCTGCCTGCTTCTTTGACTACCTCGGATCACACTGCTTTCAGATTTGGCTTTCATACCCACCTCATTCTTCCCATGCGAGGTACAGGGTAGATTAAGAAAAGCAATGACATGTAAATCTTTCTGGAGCCACGGAAGTTGAGTTCTTTTGTCAAGAAGCCTTGCGGCCAGGAACTAAAGACATCCTTGTCATTGTCACATAGAGCACTGGCTGCACCAGTAGCAGCACCTGGACCTGGAGACGTGTTAAAAATGCAAATTATCCAGCCCCACCCCCACACCTAAGGGATCAGAAGCACTGAAGGGTCCCAGGGGTGCGCGCTTCCACACACGTCCAGGTGATTCTGTGGCCAGCTGAAATTTGGGAGCCGCAGTTCCACATCCTTTACCCCAATTGGGACAAAGACCAAACAGAACCTATTTTAAAAGTAGATGTGGAAAGAGTGACAGCAGGTGGCAGTGTTTGACTACTTCTTTCTCCCGCATAGAGCAGATCAAATTGCCACACTGATCATTTATCACAGGTTATTTAGTAAAAACTACATTTCATTGCTTTTTTTGGTTTGTTTCCAAAAAGGATGACCAAACTTTTTTTTTCTTTGAAAAGATAGAACTAAGTCTAAAGAATAAAATATACATTTTTTTTTTTAAAAATAAACTTTTGAGACATTTAACTTGGAGGTATTTTTTAAATTGCATTACATTGAAATAATGCTAATGCCTGTACTGGAACCTCTTAAATATATTCACATAGAGTCAAGAGAGTTTCATTCCTCCTCCCCACCTTCAGGCTACCCTGTACTTTTTCCTTTTCTATTCAATGCAGCCTTGACTTTGACCTGTCCAATGGGCATATTGCGAGCTTAAGAAGAGTTTAAACCTTGAAAAGGGCTCACTGTGGTACAAGCAAGAGTTGTAATCGTAGCAAATGGGATGGAGCTGGAAAAGAACTGTCGGTGCTCTAAGAGATTTCATGACATTTCTATGATTTCACAGTAAGAGTTGGGCTTTCCAGAGCCAGT
Source organism: Murina feae (assembly GCA_004026665.1). Lineage (NCBI taxonomy): Eukaryota > Metazoa > Chordata > Mammalia > Chiroptera > Vespertilionidae > Murina > Murina feae. The sequence continues at coordinate 36,695 of PVJC01004594.1, read as the reverse complement.
GATGCCTTTTCCCACCCCTGACTCCAACTCCAGCTGCTTCCTGATCATCCATGGCTACAGGTTCAGCTGTGATCTGCCTGGAGTCTTCTTGAAAGCTGCCCACCTGACCCTTCCTGATCACAGACTTCGGCCACCACACTGTGCTTGCTCAGAGGAGCAGCGAGAGAGACCATACTGCACGCTGGCCACGTCCTCATACCCTTCACCACACTCTTTAAGCACAAAGGAGTTGTTTTCTTTTATTGGTATCCTGAAGGGCTTTTCCTGATAAATAGCCCTTTAGCTGGCATGTGTAATGGCATTCGGTGCCTTCTCAAAGGCGAATGACTACTGCCAGTGACAGCAAAGACAGTCAGGGTTACTGCTGTCCATTATGGATGCTCTGTTTTCCGATGTTCTTTTATCTTTAACATCAATTTGTCCCTGTCAACCATTAGAAGCGATGGAGGCACATTCCATGTGTGGATGGCAATGTTTAGACTTCTCCCCTGGCAGCATGTTAAATATATTTCTCCTGATGCCGGTTACATACAGTGTTGAGCTGAAGGGGGGGAGGGGGTAATACATCAGTGCCTCTTCTGATTAGGATTCTATCTTGTCTCAAGATCACGTTTCATTATTCCCCAAGCCAAGAGTGCATGGGGTCTGACCCACGGCCAAATAATGTGATTCTGGTACATGGATTGGGATTACTGGAGATAAAGTGGCCTGGCCACGAGGCCTACTGTAAGAACACATGTGCTTATTCGATTGCATCCCATGTCTGCAGAGGCCGCCTCCTGCCAAGACCGAGTGCTGCTAAGCGCATACCTCCCCTCAGCTCCCATGTGAGTCACAAGTTTGCTTTCACTCCCAAAGCAAAACACAACAGTGAGAGAGGCCCAGTTTTGCTCAAGATCTACAAGCTGTCAGTTCGTTCGGGGACAGAGGCTGCCTTCCCGCTGATGCAGCGCCCCAATAATGCCAAGTGGCGCCTTCGGCCTTCTCACAGGTGCGAGCTATTTCTTCCTGAATGAATCACCGGTTTGATTCTCCTCTGGGTTCTTTGTGCTGCTCACTGTTGCTGACATCATAAACACACAGAGGCTGTAAAGCCTGTACACTTTGTTCCAAACCTCTCAAAGGAGCTTTTAGCTTAAGTATCGCCCTCCTTATATGGTAATAACAGAGCTCTGAACCTGTATAGAGCCCTATCTTTGAAAGGAACATGGAGCCAAAGGCAATATCACTAGTCAAAGACCTAGAGCAACTTTTTTATGTAGCCGATAAAAATATACTTAAGGCAAGTGTACCGTCAACCACCTCTCAAACGGAGTTATGTGTATAGGACCACCAGGAGCACTTCAACATTCATGATCGAGACTCACTTGGTCCTAAGCGAACAATCAAGGAGCCAGCAATGGTTCTTTTGTAATTTTATTCTTCCATTGGCAATCACTCTTAGTCAGAGAGCAAGGAGGGGTCTCCTACTTTCTTAAAGTATACGGTGCAGACTTTCTCCATCAAAGTCTTATTAAAGCTTTATTTTTTAGAGCTACTGAATCAAAATCACTAGAGTTTGGGGTCCCCGGAATCTGCATTTTTAAGAGATTCTTGGGTAATTTTTTTTGGCCACTACATTTTGCAAATTGTTTCTCTAGGAGACTTTCAGATGACTAAGAACAGTGAGATTCCCTGAAGAGTTGTCATGGAGTGCAGTGGGCTCCAATGCCTTCAATCAAATCCTCACACAGAATTGCACAAATGCAGGTGGTTGATCTTACTATGTGTATATTGTTTACCAACATACAAATCTCTCCAGGGCAGTAATCAGGTCTTCTACTCCCTTTGCATTTTCAGCAATGACAGTGCCAATGCTATGGTAAACAAGCAGGACATGTAGTCTTGTCAGGTAGACATAAAACAAGGCATAGAGTAAGTGTAATAAGGCAGAACAAGTTATTTGAATTTATTGTATTATATTTGAAGGTCTGTCCCACTGGTATTCAGCTGGGCTCCAGAATGAGTCTCCCTGATTGCCTAACTTTGCTGAAGCCCAAGGACATGGCAAGGTTGATACAGGTTTAACTGGCTATTGGCAAGTTCTGGTAAGAGGACGGTGCTTACACACTGAGTTGAAACTTGAGGTGATCCAAAAGAGGTACAAATGCTAGAAAAGATCTTGGCATGTACTAGGTGTTTAAGAAATGCTTGTGTAAAACTGAGAATTGTGATTCCAGTGCTTCTCCCTTTTCACTGACTCATAGCTTCCTCCTCATCTCTATCCAGTTATTTTAGTCTTACTATCCTACATATTTGCCCTAATGATAAGAGCCAAATGAATCATAGTAATACTCATTGAACATGTCCAGTGGTATAATTAAGAGATACAGTCACAGTGAATTCTATCAAACATTACTTGCTACCATTTATTTATTTATTTCCTTTTTTTTTTTCCTTTTTTTTTTTTTTTTTATTAATTGCTACCATTTAGACAACTTCAAGCATTAGCTCTAAGCAGAAATCTCAAGGGTGGTTAAGTTTTAGAGAAAACCAAAACACCCAAACCTCTAGGACCACCGTCTGAAGGCCTTACAATTTCTTCTTTTTACTTGTAGACACTGCCTCAAGTCTGTTTGTTGAAAAAATATTTCACACATATTAACACATGCAGTTTCTAATGCCTTCCTTTATGTAGAATGCAAGCTCGGTGAAGACAGGAACTAAACATATACTTAATACTCTTTATAGGCACAAGTAGGTTATGGAATTTAAGCAGCTCCCAGACAGAGATAATAAACACTAAATACTGAAACAAATGACAGCCTTGATCTTGGGGGGGAAAAAGTAGCCAGGACAAAGTACTCATCCCAAGAGGGGCTCCTAGATGATTAGGTGGACGCCTTAGGGAGGAATCAGTGATGCGTTATGTTATTGCTCAAAAACTAAAAGTAAAAAATCCGGAGGCAAAGTCTTACTTACTTCCAAGGACTGGGCTGACTTTGGACATGCTGTGTTTAGAAAGAAAACAAATTAAGAAAAAAACAAAAACCCAGAAACTCCAAATGGAAGCAAATGGATTTGAGGCAAAGGTAACTGCACACATTCAACCAGCTCCTCCATTTCTCCTGTGCCCGCTGCAAGTGAGTGACCCCTTCCCATCCTTCCCACGGGAAACAGGTGCCTCCTGCCAGTTAGGATTTAAACATCAACAGGGGCTTCTTGAGAGAATGATGACAAGTCTAATTGCAAGAAGCAGCTGTAGAGCCCTTGGCTACATGGAGGCGGGGTTTATTAATCCCTGTTTTGCTGGGTGCCTGGCACCAAGCTGGGGTCAGCTCCCTAGTCACAGGGTTGACGCTGTAAAATGTAGGGCGATTATTTAATGACCTGAGCTCAGCAGGAGGGATTAGAGTGCCCTGCACTGATACTGGGGGCTGAGCATGTAAAAGTTAAGCAGACGCAAAGGCACTGTCCCTGCATCACTTGGAAGTGTTGCCACACGACAGAACATGAGCAGCATGCTGTGGGAGTTATTCAATCTCACTGTTTTTACTGGCCTGGGGTCAGGACTCCACCCCTAGTCCAGGCTGAGAACCTGGAGGTTCTTAGAAGTGTGGCCTCAAAATGGTTAGTGACGGTTGCCTTTGTAAGCTGACTTATAGTACATAAGCCTAATTTGAAAAGACCAAAACCAAACAAGAGATGGTCCTATGGAGCACTATGGGAATGGAATTGGCAAAGCAAACACAAAAATCTACGCATTTGAAGGGCCTGTGAAGACAGAAAGTTTAAAAAGAAATGGAAATTATTAACTTGCCTACTAAGAATTTTTTTTTACCTGCAGAGCCTTGGAGCCTTGTGCGAGTCTCCAGGACCTGTCTATGCTGTGCTTTCTAGGCAGCCTGCAAGCACATGTATGCTCATGTGCATCCTCATTTATGCTCAGACGTCACCTCCCAGGAGCGCTCCCTGCTCACTCCTTCTCTGTGCTTCAAGAGTACTTTCTTTGCCCTAACTTGTTTGGCTCAGTGGATAGGGTGTCGGCCTGCGGACTGAAGGGTTCCAGGTTCGATTCCGGTCAAGGGCATGTACCTTGGTTGCAGGCACATCCCCAGTAGGTGGTGTGCAGAGGCAGCTGATCAATGTTTCTAACTCTCTATCCCTCTCTCTTCCTCTCTGTAAAAAATCAATGAAATATATTTTTTTAGAAAGAGTACTTTCTTCCTGCTGCACATCAGCTCTTCTCAGAGGGCCTTTATTATTTGCTTGTATACCTGACTCACTCATTATCAGAGTGCAGACTTTATGAGGGTGAATGTGTGTGTGTGTTTGTTTTTAAAGAAGTATCTATCTATCTATCTATCTATCTATCTATCTATCTATCTATCTATCACCTATCTATCACCTATCTATCACCTATCTATCATCTATCTATCTATCTATCTATCTATCTATCTATCTATCTATCTATCTATCTATCTTGATTTCAGAGAGAAAGAGAGAGCTAGAAACTTCGGTGATAAGAGAGAACCACCCACCAGCTGCCTCCCATATGGCCCACACTGGGGAGAGAGCCCACAACTCAACTCAGGATGTGCCTGACCAGGAATTGAACCATGACCTCCTGGTTCATAGGTTGACACTCAGCCACTCAGCCATGCCGGCTTAGCATGAATGTGTGCTTTAATTGTCTTATATCCTTATCTGCTCACACAATACCTGCCATATAATATGTTCAATCACTGTTTCTTTAAACTCTCACCTCTCAAACCAGGAGGTTTGTGATCTGTCTGCCAAAGCTCTGCTAACAACTGCCAAGGCAAACAGAATGCAGCCGTGCAGGTCGGTCTGCTGCCATCTAAGAAGTCATTCCTTTAAAATGCCAGTGAAGACAGAAAGTCCAAGAAACATTCCTCCAGAAACACATGCAAACATTGATTCCGGAATGCCTTGGCATTCTCTCATAAGAATAGCTCAGAGAGAGCCCAGCAGAAGGAATATGAAACCAGAGACTAACATTTGCTCATAGAAACTTACGGGCCTTAATATAGGCAGAGCTGAGAGTTGAAGGTCAGGGGGATTAATAGGATGAAGCGTTATCAGTAAAGAACTTCTACAAGTCCCATGAATACATTACAGTCAGCTGTGGAAACTAGTCCCTGTACCAATGAAATACTTTCAATCTAACATTTGCTGGAATCTGACTCTATATTACCTTTTGTTTTGACCAATAGTTCCCAAAGAGGAATAAGATTTGCCCTTGCCATAGTGCTCCCAGCAAGAGAGTGAAGCACTGGACAATCAGCATTAATCCATGGAATTCTATGCGTTACTAGTAGAATGGGTTGCAGAGTGTAGGGAGATGGTTTCAGTATGAGTGGGATTTTTGCAGCCTGAGATAGGGATATAACGATCAGAAAACAAAAGGAAGTTTTTAGGAAGAGCAGTGGGGAGTACAAGGTATTTACGGAAGTCCAGATGAGGTCCATGTGAAAGCCAGCGTCCAAATGGGGAAGAGGAGGGTGAATTCAATGTCACTGGTGCCATACTGTCATACTAAGGAGCTTCTACTGGTCTCCTAAGAGATCCTGGGGACTTGTAAACAGACTTCCAATGGGCTGGCTCACATGGTATGCATTAGAGGGTGTGAGGAACTTCAGGTAATGATTTAATACTGTTAATCATCTTGGCACAAAGGAGTTGAAATAATTAATCAGGAATAGTGCCAAAGGCTTGATGTGAGGACAGAGATTTAAAGAACATTTCAGAAATAGCATTGATAAGCCTGGAGAAGGAACAGAGAAGGAAGGATCAATACTGAGTCCAAGGTCTGCACTTTGGAAAACGAGATGGATGGTTACGGCATAAACAAAAATGGGGAATCCCAGCTGAATTTTGGACAAATTAAGTTCAGAATTTTTAAAAGTAAACTTGTAGAAAGTGAGTGATTTTACATAGGAGTCTGAATCTATACTTAGTAAAGAATGTTTCATAAATAAAACACTTTAATAAAATGGGTCATTATGTAGAAAAACAAGTCTGCACGGAGGAATACAAAATTAATGATTCATCTTATGATTTCAAATAATTTGTTGATCTCCAAAATACAAAGTTGAATTTATTGCTTAAGTAAGGGAGAACTGAGCAAAAAAAGACTCTACAAAGGGCTTGGGGAAGAACTGTTTTGGGTGGGGTTGGTTACAGAGGCAAGAGAAAGTTGCTATAGTCTTGGAAGCAGGGTTTTGCATCAGTGGCAGAGGCGAGAGTGGGTTGATTTTAGAAGCACATTCACTAGTGTTTGTGCCACCCAATGGCTGGCTTTAAGGATGAAAGGCTGCCACTGATTGGTTGGCTTCAGAGTTGCGTTCTCTGCAGCAAGTCCTCGTTTATGAGGCAAGTATAAAAACACCTGAGTGGTGTTTGCTTTTTACCACAGCCCTTTAATTTAAGTTTACTAATTAAATAGGTTTGAAAATAGTTTCTCTCTTTACTGGTTAGCAAAGCTCTAGAACTCTCTTTTTCTTGGAACATGGGGAGTTTAGGTTTTTCTTTAATTGTTCTTAATAGTAATGACCAAGTAGTAATGACCAAATAGTCCGTTTGATTACATTACTACCCTGAAAAATCTCAAAATAGAAAGCATTTCCATTTTTGACTTTTCATAACAATAACAGAATATCAGGCAAGCAACGATTTCCAATACTGCCAAGTGTTTTGAATGGGTGGGCTCTTACCAATTACTGTACCATCATCTGGCCAGCACCTAACATATCTTTGTATTTGGTTTATTTCTGTGGTGCTAAGCATTGTCAGGCTCTATGGAGAGGATTTCAATTTCAGTAGTGAAGGGAGACAACTGAAATTCAGAATGGTTCCTTACTAAATTTAGAAGCTGTGCATGTCTGTGTGTTGTGGGTTTTCCTTTGTAAATTATTGGATGTGCCTGTCAAACTATTTGGATACTTTGAATTCTAAGGTAATTTTTGGTAAGACACCATTTGGTTCTCTTACAGCTGATGTCTGGAGCTATATGTGTTTCAGCTGTGGTTCTGGTCCCGACAGGCTGACAGAATGCTTGCTAAGTGGATGTCTAAACAGATGTCTGAGCACATATGCCTTCTCTGTACCAGATTAACAGAAGGCCTGAATTTTTCGGAATCTACTACACTGTTTATATTGTGATGTAAGATTTGGAAGTTGTTTTAGTTATTATTCTAATGTGGCTGAAAGGGATGCCACTTCAAAAGTTATTAAATGGGAAATAGCATTCAATTTCAAATATTATGACATATAGCTCTTATTACAGCCCTTCTCCCAGGCATTGCATTTGTCTGTGCTTCTAACCATCTCCTCCCCCAAACACCCTAGGGGACCAGGCCTCCTTCCTTTGCTTTGGTCCATGGCCTGGTAGAGGACTTGACTGGTCACAGATGCTCAATGATTTTTGTTAAATAAATGAATTAGTAGATTTTTAATGCCATATGCCAAAGTGTTTCTCAAATGCAAACAGAACTCACATATTCCTCTTATTATGCTCATTTCCAAGTTCCAATAAATTACAAATACTTCCAAACAGGAAGAAACATTGGAAAAATCACCTTTTTTAAAAAAATATTTAATCATTTTTTTATTTTCAATAACAGTCATCATATATTATTATATTAGTTTAAGATATACCACCCAGTCACCAGACATTACATAACTTAATAAGTGATCACCCCAATAAATTTCTCACCCATCCAGCATCATGCCTAGTTATTAGAATATTAACTATATTCCCTATGCTGTGCTTTACATCCCCATGACTATTCTGTAACAACCAATTTGTACTTCTTAATACCTTCCTCCCAAACCCCCTCCCATCTGGCAACCAAAAAAATTTCTCTATTTATGAGTCTGTATCTGTTCTGTTTGTTCATTTTGTTTTTCAATTCAATTTTAATCCCTTAATTTTACTTTATAGGGGTTCCTAAAAAACAGAGTGGTGAGAAAAATAATTTTTATGGACTTGAGGGTATTGTGCTAACTAAAATAAGTCAGATAAAGAAAGACAAATGCTGTATGATCTCACTGACATGTGGAAGTTAAACAAAGCAAAACAAACAAACTGAACTCATACATACAGTGGACAGACTGGTGGTTGTGAAAGGTGGGGTAGTGCAAGTGGGTGAAATTGGTAAAGATGGTTAAAGGTATAAATTTCAGTTATAAAATAAATAAGCCATGGAGATGTAATGTACAGCATAGTGACTTTAGTTAATAATACAGTACTGTATATTAGAAGGTTGCTAAGAGAGTAGATCTTAAAAGTCCTCATCAGAGAAAAAAATTTGTAACTACATGTGGTGATGGATGTCAATTGGACTCATTTTGATGATCATTTCACAAGATATATCAAATTGCTATATTGCTCACCTGAAAATAATATAATGTTATATGTCAATCATATCTTGATTAAAACAAACAAACAAACAAACAAACAAACAGCATGTTGAAATTAAAATCAGGAAATAGCTCTCTTCATTCTTAATCCAGTGCTTTTCTTATCATCTCATGTTGGTCTTTTTATATTTATTTTTTTCCATCAGTCCAAAAGAGTTTCTAAACTTCACTTTTGTATCAACTTTATTGGATTATTTAATCTCCACATTTTCATTAAAATCAGATTTGGAGAACAGAGCTCTTATGACTAGATTTTGCTGATACTAAACCACTAAGATATTTTCCTAATGATTTCACTAGCTACTTCCAGCTACTACTCTCAGCTCCTTTCCTTGTAGATAGCACACAAAACAATGTCTCTAAAAAAAAAAGAACTCTAATGATGAAAGGGGGGTGGAAGTTAAACATGTAACTTAAAGTAGACTTTAGGCTTGATCAAATCTCAAAATATCTTGTTAACCCACAGTCAGATATACTAAACAAGCAACCTCTTGGTTTTCTTTGACTAGTTAATAATATCACATATTCAATTCATTCCTTCCCTTTTCAGTCTGGAGCAAACTTTACAACCCTGGACCTCAGAGATGCAGAAAAAAAGGAGAATGCCTTTAGTATGAAGGAAATAAGCTAGAATATAATGGAGTATATATTTTTGGCATTTTACAAGGTGTGAAAGGAATCATACTTTATAAAAATTGAATTTCTGCTGCTAAAGAATTTTGGGATATATATTATGTAAGTGAAAAAAACAAAGAAACTAACATACAAATATAAAAATGTCCATAACACCTCTCTCTCTGTCTAAAGCAGACACTTAGCTACTGATAGGAAATCAATAGTAATAAACTCATGGGCTCCATTTTTGCCTTAAAATGGACCACCAACTTGACTTGAAAGCTCTAAAGCAGATCCTTTCTCCATTGCCTCAACAACCTAAATAGTTGAACATAGGCAGTGGTACTTACTTGCAGACATTAGAATCCCCCCTTCTCTGCTCAAGCTGCACACACTGCTCTTGTGCCCTCTAGCTGGCACTTCTTCGCTTGAATGCCATGAGCTGGGTGAGGATCCCTGTCTGCTCTTCCAGGCAGTCGGGCCCTCCTTTCTCTGAGCAAGTCCACTTCCTCTTCAAACTTCCACCTCAGGTTAGACTTGTCTTGTGCCTGACCCCTCATTCGGCGCTCTACCCTCAGGTGAGACTAGGAGCAATTTGATTTCAGGAACTGAGTTTTCCTTGGTTTTGTAAGCCTAGTCCTTCCAGTGCCTGGCACTGGGGTGCTTAATAAATGCTTGGGAAGTGACTCAACAGCACTCCCAGGAAACTCTGGCCAATAGAGCGATGTAAGAGCATTACCTTAGTTTTCACTAATAGACGCATTACTCTTTCTGGAACATTATCAGCACCCTCAAATCACCTGTGGCAGTCCATGCCTGAGGCCACTGTACCTCCCAAAGTATACTGTGGCATACTATTTTTGGATTCCTTTTGCTACCTTACCAAAAAAACCCCCCAATAACACGTTTTTATTTTTGTTGCTAACTTCCTTTAAAAGTTACCTCCACAGAAGGAAAGCTTTGTAAATAGTATTCACTTAACACTCACAACAACCCCATGAGAAGCACTGCTAAAGGCTAGAGATGGGAAGTTGAAGGCTCAGAGGTGTAAGTAACTATCAGAAGGTATCAAGAATCACTCTAGGATTTAGGCCCATGTCTAACTCTAAATCAGTGGTTCTCAACCTTCTGGCCCTTCAAATACAGTTCCTCATGTTGTGACCCAACCATAAAATTATTTTCGCTGCTACTTCATAACTGTCATGTTGCTACTCTTATGAATCATAATGTAAATATCTGATTTGCATGGTCTTAGGCGACCCCTGTGAAAGGGTCATTTGACCGCCAAAGGGGTCATGACACACAGGTTGAGACCCAATGTGTCTAAAGCATGTTCTTTCAAATGGACTCTGCTGGTTAATTTTATGTTTTAATCTGTTCTAAAGCATCACCTAAGAGTAAGGTAGCCAGCCTCCAAACTGGACTCAAGTGACTCCTGCTTCCAGGTATTGACACCCTGTGTGGTCCTCTGCCATATTGTCTCAAGGATAATATGTGTGACCTGGCAAAAGGTATGTTATTTCTAAGATTAGCTATAAAACACTACAGCTTCCATTTGGGGCACTCTCTTGTTAGCTCACTCTATCTTTTTATCTTGGATTTTTCACTATGAACCAAGCAAACTGCTATATTGTGCCTGGGCTTATGATAAGGTCCATGTGACAAAGAACTTAAGTGTAGCCAAGAGCCAAGGAAAAGCTGATTCTTGTCAATGATCATTTAAGTGAGCTTGAAAGAAAGAAGATGCTCCGGCTGGTCTAGCCTTCAGATGATTATGGTCCTGGCTTACAAGCTTGACTATGATTTGTGAGACCCCGAACCAAAACCAGCCAGTTAAGTCGCTCCTAATCTTGACCCTCAGACACTATGTGGGGTAATAAATGGTTCATGTTTTAAGATACTGAGTTTCAGAATAATTTTATCAACAGCAATACTTGTGCACAAGTAAGTTTTTCTCCATTGGCTTTCTAACATAGTTGGGTAGAAGAAACTTTAGTCTCTGAAATTATACTATTTAGCCTACTGTCTGCCTCAGTGCACATGATGATGGCTAAAGACCTTTATTAGGCTAGACTGTTAATGTTCAAGCCCTGTTTCTAGTGTCTCAAATGTAAAGAAAAAAATAGGTCAATATTTTTCTTTTTCTCAATTTAGCAATTGGGGAGCAAACATTTACTCTTAAGCCCTTGAGTCTTCCCTAAGCTCTGGTAGGTGGTTATTTATAGCTGATTCTGAGTTATTACTGCATAACATTCCCACATGCAGCTTGCACAGTATTTATTGAGCAGCCTTTAATGATGAATAGAGTGAGAAACACCAGGCAGAGAATATGGTAATAACAGTACATAAATTTTATTTTCATTTAGCATGAAAACACCTGATTTCCTTCAACACTGTAAACATGTCACATTATTAGGCAGTGAAAGGCTGATGAATTTAGACGTTCATTTAGACATTGTTTTGAATGGAAAATGTACTTTAACTCCACTTGCCTACACTAATACAGATAATCTTATATTTGTTTTGGTCTATTCTAAGTTTTAAAAGAACCCAAGAAGAGAAAGCAACTGGAAAGTTTGCTGAAGATGAAACTGGTTACTTAAAAAACCAGTTTATTCTCCTGAGAACAGAGGCAGCCTCAGAATACAACACTTTATAGTCATAGTGCGCAAACGTCTTATGTTTTGTAGTTAATAAACATGATTAAAACTGTGTTCAGAAGGAAACTCTGATAGTCCATTTTGTTTTTATCAAAACACACAAATATGCATTATGTAAAATTTTGTCATTCAAGAGGGGAATTTCAGGGAAGGCAACTTATTCCTAGACATAAAGTTAAAGAAATAAATACCTTAAGTTACTGCCCTGCAAAAAAACAGGCAAATGCCTTAGCAGCATCCTCACTACTGTCAAGCTCATGATTTTTCGTTTCATTAGCATAATGCCTTTTGTAGCACTAAAGTTCTATCAGTTGTTCTAACAGAAACTCCTATTTTTAGGGCTTATTATTCAGCTGTTAAACATTAAAATAGTTCTGGTCATCCAAAAGCAAAGTAAATAAGCTCTCAGTGTGTTTGAGAAATGGGGAAAAAAGAGAAAACCTATGTGCTCATACCTACCAGAATAGTTCCAATCACACAGGATGCTGGGGATTCTATGTGACTCAGTAGTGTACTCTTTTCTGAATACTTTGCATACGTAAAGGTAGGACTGAAATGAATCAGGGTGATAGGCCAATAATTTTTCCCAAGGGGGAAAAAAAATTGAGTGGTCACAGGCCTGACATCTAATTGACTAAGTTAGTTCTAAACTGTATTTCATGATTAGGTGATGTGATCCATCAGGAAGTGGGGATGGGCTGGAGCAGGCTCTAGCCTCAAGATGCCAGTCCTGGAGAGCTGTGTTCTCAGGTTGTGTAACCAACCTGTAGAGTGAATAAAGTAGATTTATCCAGAGCACTGTCATTTAGAGGGGCTAAGACAGCTGTCCCTTGGTATCTGTCGGTGATTGGTTCAATGACCCCTCATGGATACCCAAATCTGCAGATGCTCAAGTCCCTTATAAAAAATGACATAATATTTGCATATAACCTGAACATCTTCCTATATACTTTAAATCATCTTCTAGCTTACTTATAATACCTAATACAATGTGAAAGCTATGCAAATGATTGTTTTATTGTATTGTTTAGGAAACAGCAACAAGAAAAAAACACATGTCAGTGTAGACACATAGTAGGCCTAACTACATATCAACAACAATTTAACATTTCCCTGCTGAATATTTTTGATCTGCCATTAGTTGAATCTGCAGATGTAGAACCAGTGAGTATGGCGAGCCAACTATATTGGAAAGTGACAGCTTCAAACTATCGTAAGATAAGCTGTTATAAGTCTCCTTTCTTACCTTCCATCCTCCTGCAGGCCCTAGATCTCTTGGCCTATGTAGCTGGAAAGAGCAGAAGACCTAGAGAGAGAATCCCAAACAACTCAACATGAGTGACCAATCCTAACCTCCTTTATTCTCCCAAGCATTGATTGGAGGGCATGCTTTGAACTGTTTGTTCCAGGAATCACCACTTCTGATTGGTGATTAGTGCACACTCTCTTGACTGCAAACGATAAAAACCAAAGTCAAACAAATTTAAGAAAAAAAAACACAGAAAAAAAAATCTTTTGGCTGACGAAACTAAAAATCCAGACGTGGTTGTTGAGTGGAAGCTCTGGCTTTTGACATGCTGAAATGAAATGCTCCAACAATATCACCAGCTCCTGCTCTCTCAGCTCTGTTTCCCCTGTGCTGGCTTCATATTCAGGTTCTCTCTCTGTTTGACTGCAATGATGGTTCTGGTGTGTTGGGCTGACATAGCTAGAAGAGCTCATGATCCCAGAAAGACACTGCATCTCACAACAGCTTTGAAGAAAAGTCGTGGGGTGAAACTTCACAGGCCCACAGGTTTCTATACCCATCCGTGGGCAAATAAATTATTCTAGCAATTAGAATGGAATATGCTAGAAATTGGCTCGGGGTGTGTCATATTTCCAAAGGGGGAGGTTAAGGAGGATATTGAGTACAGAGAAAATGGTATTTTTACTATAGGAAAGGCAACCCACGGAATTGCAGAAAACATGTGCAAATTATATATCTGATGAGAGGTTAATATTCAGATTATACAGGGTGGGGTAAAAGTAGATTTACAGTTGCTCATATTGAAGATAATAAAATAATAATAGTACAAGAATAAATGAAGTATTTCATGTACTCACAACTGTGAGCCCTTTTTTGTTCCAGCCTGTATAAGGAATTTCTACAATTCAACAAGATAGAAAACAAACGCCAAATTTTAAAAATGAACAAATAGACATTTCTGCACAGAAAATATATGAGTGGCTAATGAGCACATAAAAAATGTTCAACATCATTAACCATTAAGGAAATGCAAATCAAAACCACAATGAGACACACCACACACATTAGAATGGCTACAATAAAAACCATAAAATAACCATGATGAGGATGGGGAAATATTTAAATCTTCGTGCAAAGTAAAATGGTCCAACTGCTATGGAAAAATGCGTGGTTCCTCAAAAACTGAAAAATAGAATTGTCATATGACCCACTTCTGGATGAATACACATAATTAAAAGTAGGGACTTAGGTATTTGTACCCCATGTTTATAGCACCATTGTTTGCTAAAAGATGGAAGCAACCCAAGTGTTCATCAATGGATGAATGAATAAACAAAATGTGGTATGTACACACGATGGAATGTTATTTGCCTTAAAAAGAAACAAAATTCTTACACACACTATGATGTGGATGAAACTTGAGGACATTATGCTAAGTGAGATAAGCCAGTTACAAAAGGATGACTACTGTACAATTATATAAGATAGTCACATTCATAGGGACAGAAAGTGGAATAGTGGTGGCCAGCTGGGGAGAGGGGAAGGCGAGTTATTGTACAATTTCAGTTTTGCAAGAGTATAAAGAATCTGTGGATGGATGGTGGTTAATAACTGCACAACAATGTGCATGTACAAAATACAATAGACTGTACACTTAAAAATGGTTAAGATAGTACATTTTATGTGTACTTTACCATGACTTTTAAAAAGTCATGTCCACTATAGAATTTTGGAAAATATATAATGCTGGCCAAGTTGATTCTCCACTTACCCTTTAGGATCTTTCTTCTGAACATCTTCCATCCAGGTACTCCTGAAATCATTCAGATTCCTCAATTTTCTACCCTGATTTGTTTGTTGTCCCCATAGTAGGTCGCTATAGAAACTTCCCAATTTGTGTCCAGAGCCCTCCTCAGGAACAGATGTGCCAAGAGCTACTGAGATATGTTTTGAAAAGGGGGCACCTGGAACATCTGTTTTACCTAATTGTAAATGAACTCTGTAGATTTTATTTGCTAGTTATCTCTTAGGCTTATATACAGGAATGTAACTGCATGTGATTGTGACTGCTAAGCCAATCTTCAACTCAGGACCCCTTTACTATTTATCTGCAAAAGTGACATTTCTTCTGCATAAAGGATCATTGGTCAAATAGACAACACAGGATGCTATTTGGATAGTATTTCTGTCCACAGGGCAAGAAAAGAGTTACAGTTAACTCTATTGCTTACAATCTCACATGCTCCTGCTTGCACTTCTCCTTAGATCATCTCTACCATTTCCAAGCAACTCCATTGCAATAAGTGGACAGCCATGTACAGTGCAAGAAGCATAACTGTGCATTCTAGAGAGTCCCACCTACTAGACCTAAGTTCAACTCTTCTTGGGAGGTCACTTACACTGTAAAATGGAACAAAGAATACCAATTCTCAGGGATGTGATAGTTAAAGGAGGTAACATACGTCAGCTCTTGCTCATTATGAGTGTCTTCAAAGTTAGTTTCCTGCCTCTTCCTCTTTCCGGCATGCTCACTCTAGAGCTGGCTCCAAAGCTACCGATTAATCAAAGCCTGACCACTTCCTACACTTCCCCATTCCCCACCTTGCTTCAAAGGTACTATCTGTTTTGGCCTAGTAGATACTGCTTCAGTCGGATGAATAAGTGACAACAATAATAAAGGCTTCATAGATATGGGAGGAGGTACAGGAATAGCTCCTTTCTTTAAAACCAATTCCTGAACTGAGCATGGTAATAATATATATTGCCAAAAGTGGTACCTTGCTTATGGTGGTAGGTTTTATTTAGGAAAGCAGTGGGTCCACAATGTTTAGAAAATGTACTTGCCATTTGTAAAACTCTAAATGAAAGTTTAAAAATGATGTGTTATACCACTTTTATTTTTCAGAGCTCTCACTAGTGTCTCTCCTACTCCACCCCCCACTGTTTCTATAACTAATGTAATTTATGAGCCAAATAGGACTGTCTCATAGGTGTGTGTTTAGCATTAATTTTAATTTCTATTCATGTACAACTTGTTACTGTCCACTCTCTAAAAGTTTATTCCACCAAAACATATTTTAATGAAGGTCATATTTTTTGGAAGACATTAATCTGTCTAAGAATAAATGAGTAATTCACCTGTCATTCTGTTGTAAAACTCTTTCCAATGGCTTTCTCTTTTGGCAAATAAATTTGAAATGTCATTTTCATTTCCAAGAAGACATAAACTGGTGATGCCTTGTACACAAGTCACCAATAAGAAGTTCATAGAAGCATTTGAATTTCTTCAGGGATGTAAATCCAAATATATTATTTTTACTGGAAACTGGGTGAGCAGAAGATGGAAAAGCAAGATGTTAAATCAACTGGTAACTCCAAATAATTTTCTGTGGTGTTCATTGTATATGCATATTCTACATTACTGCCACCATTCCTTGCTTTCACCCATTCTGTCATAAGACTGCACAAATGCTAAATGCTTTTTAGATGACTGATATATTTTGAGACATTTATTTCAAATTCTTATTGACTCTTCTTAGAAGAATTCAGTTATGACATGGCAAGGTGTCTAACAAAGAATGAGGTCCATGTACAGATTCATCGTCCCACTGGATCATCCTGAGGGCCTCCACCACCTGCAAATGAACACTTCCAAACACTGGACTCAATACCTCCTCCCAATAACAAGCACCACCAACAGCAATAAAAAGAACAACTAGAATCAGGTCTTTCTTATTTAGCTGATCTCCGTGAATTGCACTTCATGTACCAAATTTTCCAAACCAGAAGCCTGGAGGTCAGGCTGGATTTGCCTGAGGACATGAAGAGCAGCAGCATATGTTACATCGTGATTATTAGCATCTTCATCTCTTTGTACACTTCTCTCCAGGATTATGCCCATCCCATCAGGAATCAATCACTAACTCTCTAGGATACTGTGCCAACCTCTTAGATTCCTCATTCTCTACCAGAGTAACTGCTATCAAGTGCAAAAACAGACACATAAATCCTATGTTTACCTCTCAAACCTTTCCTTTGACACCTACTGATCCCAGGACAAAATCAAGACTCATTAATTGTAGTCTGACTAGTGTGGTTCAGTGGCTGAGCATCAACCTATGAACCAGAAGGTCACAGTTTGATTTCTGCTCACGGCACATACCAGAGTTATGGACTGGATCCCTAATATGGGGCATGCAGGAGGCAGCCCATCAATGATTCTCTTTTATCATTGATGTTTCTATCTCTCTCTCACTCTCCCTTCCTCTCTGAAATCAATACAACTATCTTAAAAAAAACCACCTCATTAAATTTATTGAAAATCCTTATGATCCGGCCGTGGTTTACATTCCAGTCTTACTTCTCACTAGTCCCTCTCTATATTCTGTGCTCCAGGAATGAAAACAATTTGCAGTTCCCTGACCACACCATTCCACTTTCTGTTGCTTATCAATTCTCTCACCTACTTTCCACCTGTTAAAGTGCTTCCAATCCACCTTTCCCTGGCCTTCTCCACTTTGTCTTGGAATTCCAGCTTAGGAATCTTCACTTTCAGGGCTGGTTAGGTGACTCTGCAAGCCATCCACCGGAGGTTCCGGGTCGGGAATGAGGTAAGTTCAGGGTCAGTCCTACCTGCTGTGGTTCTGTGGAGACTGATGTACTGGATGACTCCTTCATTTCCTCACTCAATTCCATGTATTGTCACTGACGGTTCACCAGAAAGCTAGACTGACATTTTCTTAGCAGCCTTAGATTAAGCATCTAAGATTTCATTACTGCAAAGGACAATAAAAGTGCCCTTTAGTCACAGAAAGAGTGTCCCCACAAGCCCCAATTAAAATATTTCAAGGGGAGGGAAAATAATATCTGGCTTGTATAGAGTTATCTGCTATCAGAGATGCCCTATCGTATTATGTTTGGATATTTTTCAAATGGTGTGCTGACGTAGTCCTGGAAGTTTCTCTGGATGAGGGAAAGGCCTTGAACGTCAGAAGTTGGAACATTTTCCCCCTTGATGCTCCGAGGGAGCATCTTTGTGCACCACTATACATCCCTGGAATTGACTTTGGCCCAGGCAGAGTTGAGACTGCTTTGAGTAGTGATCTGTGAATGAGAATATATGTACTTTTATACCATTACATCCTATAACTGAGTTTTAAAAAATACAAATCATGCATAGATGGGTTAGCTTTGGCTAGCTAAGGGAAATCATACACCTCTCTTCCTTCTCTTTTTTGTTTCTAAGACTCAAAATCATGAACCACAGTTGGCAAGCAAATCTGATTTTTATAGTATTTTGTGACTTTAAGTCATTTAAAGCAACTACTGATGTTGCATACTACTTTTCCCATTTATCTTTATTGTTGAAAGTATTACAGATTTCTCCTCTTTCCCCCCACTGACCCCCTCCAACAAACTCCCATATCCCTCCCCCCAGGCCTCACAGCACTGTTATCTGGGTTCATGGATTATGCATATGTGCATATAAATTCTTTGGTTAATCTCTTCCCCACCCTTCTCTCCTTTCCCTCTGAGATTCCTCACTTCTATACTTTTTTTTTATATATAAAAAATAAAAGAGGGGCAGAGGCAGCAATCATTGATTCATTGTAAACTTATTTCCCCCCCCCCCAGCAGATCATTCTCAGCTCATGTATAACGTTTTTTCCAAATACATATTTGCTTATAGTCATCCTTGCTCTTTATTTTTGTAAATTACTAGGCCAGCAAATACTCCAGCCAACTTGTAAAAATTTACATTGGTCCCATCCAAACCTACCTGTGTGTTCTCTTCTTTTATTTTTTTAAATCTAGCTCTACCATTGTAAATCTCTTTAATTCCAGACCATGTCTATATATGTGTTTGATGGTTTATGCACTCATAAAACAAATATTTTCTAAGTACATACCATATGCCAGACACTTTCTTAGAACTTGGTTATGCAGAAGTGAAGAAAACAAAACAGATACCCCTGCCTTCACAGAGCATACATCCTAGTGGGTAAGTCATCCAAAATACAAAAGTTAAGTTAAAATATGTGTCATGTTGGATACTTATAAATCTAAGGATTAAGTATTATTTACAGTAAAGCAAGGAAATGGTAGAAGTATTAGGGTACAATTTTAGAGAGAAAGGCCTATTCAATTCAGAGGCTAACATTTTAAAAGTTGTGAAGGAGGTCGGTCTGAAATTTGCCTTTGGTTTACATATGCAACAGATTTGCGAATACTATACACAGGATAATAAAGAAGCTGTCGAATTTCTTTCAGAAAAATGCTCCTTATCACTCTTGGGAGCTACTTATAATAAACTATGTCCATATTCATCTCAGTGGAACTTGCTTTAAATATTTTAAAGGTATTACTTTATCACTAATAAACTATGACCACATTATGCATTATACCTGACTGTAGTACCTCTGTGCAAAAAACTATTCAACTCACATCTTTTCAGTACACCAGCCCACTTTTAGTGACACTTTACTGTGTTATATCCTAGCTTGTCTTAACTGCAAATTATGCAATTTAGGCACACAAAAAAAAGGGAAAGAAGGAACACATCAAGAAACTTAAATACAAATTTCACATTATTTACAATCGAGCTAAATGCACACAACAAAAACTCTACAACATGGGAGGGTGAAGAAAATGAAAACATTTCCAAAGGTATTTATTGAGAAATAGTAAAGATGTACATATTTTTACAAGCTTTTAATATTAATTTACACTTCTTTAAATTACGTAGGCCCCCGTAATCAATACTTTACTAATACATAACAGAAACCCTTGCCTTTGACTGTGAGATCTCATAATGCTACCACAGAAGGGAGTCAAAATGCAACTTTGGCTCATGATGCTTAAGTGTGTTTTTAAAAGAAATACTAAATGCCATATTCACTGAGAATATAGGCTTGTCAAAAACAAATGAGCTTTAAAATAATTCATACTGGAGCATGCTGTTGACACTATTTTGCATCTTAGCTCATCAAAGAATGAAGAAAAAATATTTAGAGAGTTATTATCTACTTTGCACAAACTGCATGATTCTTTTTTTTTTTTTTTTTTTTTGCCTCTGATTTTGATTTACAAACCTTTGAGGGGTATAGTGACTCAATCTTGTGTGCTGTCATATTACACCCAGGACATCTATCTTGATATTTCAGGTGTAACAAAAGATGGTTACCTTTCCTAGTCATACGCCATATTTGTACATAAAGTAGCCAATAATTTATTTTAGTGGCAGGATATTTTTCAAACTGGCTTACAATAAGGCACAATATTCTATAGGTAAATAGAATGTGGATGTTGCCAAAGGGGCTGTTTTTTTCTTGGTTGGTAATTTTTTTTTTCCGGATCAGAAAGGATGCGGCTCTTTTATTACTAAAGTGGGAGGGGAAGGGTTCTAGTCTGAACATGCTCAAAGTCGCATGACAAGTTGTGATGTCGGCTCACTGGCCTGCTCCATGGTGTCAGACAAGCTCTGCTCCTTAACCCAGCATTTAGGTTTCATGCTGGTCACCTCTCTGAACACATCATTAGAGATTTGTGTGGGGAATAGCACTGGGTGATGCAAGCAGCGACCCCTCTCGTTGCCCTCTCTGCACCTGCAGGTTTAGCAGCATAAGAAGCCTTGCTTGTTTGATATGAAAAAGAATTAAAAATTTAGATGTCATGCCGCCATTCTGTCATTTAAAGAAACTGGCTGTACCATTAAGATACTTTCATTTTATACACAGTAATAAATATTTATGGTTTTAGTGGACAAAATATAATTATTGATAATCAATGCAGCTCTTTAATTTGTTAAACTGTTATTTTCTAGCTACAGGATAACAAAAATTAAGAATTATCATTATTATTATTATCATTATTAAAAGCATTCCAACCTTAATTTGTCTGCAACTGTACTCAGGGCAGAGGTAGTCAAAAGCTACACAATTTACGGAGTAAGTATAAACTCTGAGTGATGAAATCACGAGCTTATGTAAAATTGGAACTCCGTTTCTTTCTGCCCAACATAAACATGGCCCTTGCATTCAGTAACGAAATACAGGTTCGTAGCCTGGAAGAGAAAGTCATGTTCCCACAGTGCATGTCGCGATCAGTGTGCAGGGCACTGGCCTATGGGAGCCACTGGAGTCTCCAAAGGTGAACTATCACAACCAGCACGTGGCTAGGGTGCTGCCTGGCAGCTGACCGGATGACACTGAAACACAGAACTGCAGGTGCAGACGTCATAAAGCACACCCAGATCTCAAAGTCTTACATTTCCACAAGGGAAATCATGTCACACAAAATGACAAGAGAACCTGTACCGTGTTCCTAACATGGGCTACACACCAAGAAAAAAAACACAAAACATGCAAACACAACAATGACAGGTTCTCTGTGCAATGAATGCAGTCCATTCTGGAGAAACAGTGCAGGCAGAAACTAAGGTCTGTAGGTCTGTAATGGAGAAAAACCTGACTGATGTGCTAAGTCAGAGAACCAGGTACTATTTCGCTATTGTAATTTTAGTAATGCTACCAAGTTCCGGCTCACTTGCTAATTTATTTTATGACAATAGTCTAGGTAAAATTTTCATTGATGCACTTTTCCCCTTAGAAACCATCTGAGGCATCCACCTCCCACTATTAGTGGCATTTCATTTTTGCAGTGGCATTGGGAATAAATACACTTAGCTTTATTTTAACCCTTATTTGCTCAATGTGAATTTTAAGCCATGTTCATGGCATATTCTAAGAAAGTTTATGTGATACTTGCTTATAATTTTTTATGAGAATATTTTTCTCTACACAACTTACACTTATAAAAGAGTCACAACCAAAACAGTGCAAGTCATCATGAATATGGCTCTTACTTTTCCCCAATAAAACTATAGAAAGGGTACTCAGGACGTCAATGTCCACTTCACTTTCTAAGTAAAGGTCCCACAGTCTTTCCCAAACCTTCTGCTTATGGTTGGATGCACAAATAGTTGCCTCATACAATTACTGGAATTATTAAGAACCCAAATAAAACACAAGCTTTGTTTTATTAGTATTGTTTTCTTATTGCAACAGATATTCAGTTTCTTGCTGATGCAGTATTAAGCTTTGATAGCTTGAATTTTAAATTTGGTCATGTTAAGAATGATCACAAAGGTTTGCTTTTTCAGTATCTACAGAGATTTTTTTAACCAAAGTTACATTGTAACACACGAATGCTGTCTTATCTTTAAGGCACAACACATCAGTATGAACATTCTGTTTGCCAAACTTAAAAAAAGAGACAATATTAGGTTCCCACTTCCCCTCCCGCTGCCCTCCCGAACAAATGAAAGAAAAATTGCATCCACTTTCAAAGTCAGCTGCTAATAAAGTCACAGTAAATTATCTTCATCAATAATTTACACAAATTACAGGTCGAGATAGGATTGTCCGTATACAGTCTGAGTACATTCCAATTCAGATTTTCTGGGCTAGGTAGGCTAAAGTCAGATTCAAACCTCAGGGCTGGGAAGATCTCCAGTTGCGAGGAATGTTGTTGAGCACCACCTTGTCAGACGGAGCACGAGTCGGTGCTTTGCCAGGGTAAGAGTTCTTTGCTAAAACTGTTAATTCCAGTTAGGACTCATTTGGTGTGTACCAGCAACCTCCACAGATTTTTTTTTTGTTTTGTTGTGTTAAACCATGAAAGGGTTGTAAATATAAGACCATAGAGCTTCCTTTCTGTAGCACTAAAGTTTAATCCCGTTCAGCAATCTGAATTCTTCATTCTGGAATTTTCATTCCAAATACGATTTCATCCTTTAAGACAATTTATATGTGTAAAGCCAGAGGCATTGAATCACACATAAAATTCAGTGTACTTGAAATATATAAAAAACGGATCTCCAGCTAGAGAACACAGTTACAAATACTCTAATTCCAGTGCTTGATGTAGAGCCAAGAGGTCTGAGTGACTTGATATCCTCCAAAAGGGCATGTTGTGCTGTGTGGTTAAGAGAGGGGGGATGGGGAAGAGAAGGGGAAGGGATGGAGAGAGATCGTGACTATGGTCTCAATGAAGCAGCCGCACACACAAGGACGTGTAGTTCACCCAGGTTCAAGGAAGGGAGTCTAGGAGCGGGATGATCACATTCTAAGGCTTGGTAGCATCAATATGGCATTGTCAAAATAATAGAGAAATAGATCTGAACTGGATATTGATGATAGGAAAAGCACATATAGAGGTTTCTTAGGTAGTTTATTGTAGAAAGTATCATTACCAACAGCAGCATCTGTGAAAGCAATTTGGGCATCAAAATCCCATGTGACTGATGGAAAGCAAGTTTTAATCACTACCTCACTCCTAAAGTTCCATCTCTCAGTTAAAACAAAATTTAAACATGATCAACTTCCTAAGCCTAAGGTCTTTTGTCTTTCTGAGAGGAGAAGAGTGAGTCCCTTTTTAGGTAAAAAATAAATTCGAAATTGATCTCTATAAGGTAGAGTTATGTGGAGTTGATCATCTCTCCTACTTTTCTGGAGTAACTGGTTTAAGTCAGTACAGTTGACCAATTTATTTCACTGGTGTGGGAATAAAGCACTCTTGCATCATTCTCACTGGGAGAGAGACAGGCAAAGGGACAAAAGAGGGTTCTTCTGGGCAAACATTCTTAAGTATTACCATGGTTTGAGGCCCTGCAAAAATATACCAGTCCCTGTATCTGTGATTGCTTAACATTTCATAGTGAGATGTGCGCAGAAAAAACATGTATAAGACAACCCATTGCGGATAATGAAAAAAAGGAACACTGTAGTAGAGCAACTAAAATCAAAGCATTACTTGAAATTTTTGGATGATGACATCTTATAGAATATATATTTAGATAACACTAGAGGCCTGGTGCACAAAAATTTGTGCACTCGGGGGGGGGGGGGGGGGGGTCCCTCAGCCCAGCCTGTACCCTCTCACAGTCTGGGACCTCTCGGGGGATGTCCAACCGCTGTCATGCCTGGTCAGCCTGGGTGAGGGGCTGATGGCCATTTCAGGCTGCCCACAGCCCCTTCTGGGTTCGGGTCCCTACTGGGGTGCCTGTTCAGCCTGGGTGAGGGGCAGAGGGCCGTTTTTAGGCTGCCCACAGCCCCTTTAGGGCTTGGGTCCCTATTGGGTGCCTGGCTGGAAGCAGGTATCTGGGATTTATTTAATTTGTATAATTGAAACTTTGTTGCTTTGGTCCCCTGCTCAAAGCCTGGATTTCCCCTGGCAACCCAAGTTCCCAGCCTGGCAGGTATCTGGGGTTTATCTTCTATAATTGAAACTTGTAGCCTTGAGTAGAGCTCAGGGCCCACAGGGCCCTGGCTTCCTCCATTGCCCGGGGCAACTTCAGCTCTGTGGCTGCTGCCATCTTAGTTAATTTGCATATCTGCTCCTGATTGGCTTGTGGGCATGGCTTGTGGGTGTAATGGAGTGAGGGTTAATTTGCATATTGTTCTTTTATTAGATTAGACATTAATTTGTATAATGAAAATACAGTTGTATAAAAAGTGAATATATTTTATTAAAAAATCAATCATTAAAATAATAATCACTATTGTTACACAATTCTTTGCTGTCTAAAAGGATAGCCAGTAGTCCCGTGTGGCTATATGAGCATGTAAAATGTAGCTTGTCCAATTTAAAATATATATTGAGTGCAAAAAAAGAGAATGTAGACATCTTATTAATGATTTTCATATTTGTTAGGAGTTAAGAAATAATATTTTAGGTACATTGGATTAAAATATATTATTAAAATTAATTTTGTTTTTACTTTTTTTAAAAAAACACAGCTTCTAGAAAATTTAAAATTACAAATATGGTTTGCATTATATATTTCTATGGGGGAATGCAACTACATTATTATTCCTAAACTTTAAATTTTCTTTTTCATTTTACAAAAAAATCCCTATATTTTTAGATCAAATTAAACATAGAAATTCACTAGAATTACATTTTTTTTTCATTCAGCTCAGATCTATTTGTAATTATAAAACAGTACTTAATATTTCTGCACATGCGATTACAGCTACATTCAAAGAAAAGCATGCATTATGGTCACTAGAGAAACCAACCACCTGTGTTTCTAAATAGAATTATAAGCCTTCACCATCACCAAAATTGTACCTACATAAACAACCATTTGGAAATAGCATTCTGACCAAGGTTCTCATCCTCCTGGAGTCATCCTTTTTCTCTTAAAGTTTTAGGTGTAAAGCAGAAATTATAACAAACTGGTACACCAAATCTACTTTTCATGCCATAAACAGCTAGGGTATAATTTTCCATTTTCAAAGGCATATACTGTTTCTGGTTTGAAAAAGTGCATTTAATTGCCCTAAGTGAATGTCACATAGGCTAAAAGACATGTAAAATGTTCACTTGTAGTGGCTTGCGCTGACTGCTATTTGTTGTGAGTTATTATGGTATCAACATGGAGATCAAAACAATATGGACTCGGGACATTGACAAACTCCAGAAGATGTTTCTATTGTGTGCGACTGGAAGGATTTCAAATAGCAGTCAGCAATGAAAGTTGCATTTCTGGAGACTGCATCCCTGACACATCATGCAGAATGTCCATGGGGCGAGTTGCTGTCTAGGGTCACTGACTGCTAATGAAGACCCAGGCCCTCTGTGGGAGGCTGAGCCTGCACAGGCTCTCTGAGTGTTAATGGCTGCCAAATACGTCAGCACACCTTCTAAAGTGGGAACTCGTTCTCTTTCTCCATTTTGCTTGATTTGAGTTGACTACACACACAGATCATTTCCTTTCTCTTTTTATGAGAGCTCAACTTTTCCAGGAAATTGTTTATGTTGATTTGGGGGGTATCAGGTAAACACTTCAGCACATGCGAGTGTTTAGTGAAGGCTTTATTAGACGATGATTTGAAATCTCCTCAGGATAAAAAGGACAGCATTCTTTCTATTGAAACAATACAAGCTGATGTGTCATTGTTTCCAAATATTAATCCATCATTTTGCTTTGTTTATAAGTGATATCACTGTTGACCTGGCTAGATGACAGCTTTGCTATCCTTCAGAAAAGGAAGCAGAATTCCCTGTTGTGCTGACCGACAGTCTGGTGTCTGGGCCAATCCTGATATCATTCCTCTTTTGATCTTGGACCAACCATTTCTTGGTTTTTAACTGCCTTGATAGCTTCTTCAGAAATATAGGCCAGATGAAAAGGCTCATTTAAATACCGAGGGCCTAGGAGAACTTCTGAATATGCTCAAAGCCAGCTGCTTGGCTCCAATCACGTACCATGGCTCACCAAAATAGACAACATGTTTCTGGAAGATGTGAGGCGTGTTGCCTCTAAGTATCTACAACAAGTTAGCACAAAAGGATCTGAACAGTACATCCCTTTCCAGTAGCGTTTATTAAATTTTCTCACAACAGTTTCTTCTTCGGCTAATAAATCTGCCCTCAGCATTTGTCATCAGGGAGCGTACTTGCTACCCAGGCACTCACAGGGGACATACAGCATAGAGGATGGATGGGGAAAAGGGTAAGAACTGAATCTCATTCTTTTGTATGAAGCTCATTAAACTCCTTTAAAAATGGTTATTTCCCCCATCTTTCTTATAGATCTCTCTCTCTCCTCTCTCTCTCTCTCTCTCTCTCTCTCTCTCTCTCTCTCTCTCTCTCTCTCTCTCTCTCACACACACACACACACAAATAAATATAGCTAAATTTTCCTGCATTTCCTGACAAATTTCAGGCAAAAAATGCTAGACTCCAAATGGTTTATTTGAATGTAAGTATTGACCTTCTCATGCTCTTACTGCTTTGCATCTACAAATTTAAATCACTTATCAAGCTGCCATTGGGCCAAACTACAGGAATGCAAACGAAAAAGCTTGCATTAGAAGTATCACACCAACATTGTTTGAGACAGGTTACCTTTTTTGCTGCCTGTTCTTCTTCTACACCATCCCCAATTACAACATATACTACTTTTCTGCCAAACCTTTGCATTATTCGTTCAAAGCAACTTTCTTTTCCTGGAAGATAAATGAGATAAAGTTCAGAGCGACGTTACCTGGTTGGCGGCATGCTCCTCATCTCGGCCATCTCCAATCACAACATAAGTTATGTTAGTGCCAAATCTGGACACTATACGCTCAAAACAGCTTTCCTTGCCTGAAAAACAACGCACTGCTTATTCTTCCAGCCATTGCATTCATTAACCTAAAGATTCATATAAAGCGGCGCGTTAATTTCTCTTGAACATCAGTCTCTTAAAACTGGCTTGCAGCCTCTGGGTTAAGGACATCAACGAATGTGTTTGAACAATTTAAGTCTTTACTCGGGGACAGACTGTCAAACAAATATGTTCCATGCTTAAAAAAAAAAAAAAAAAAAAAAAAGCTGTAGGGTCAAGCATTTGACCCAGAGAAAATGTTAGTATCATTCACTCCACAAAAGGATATCAAACATCCTTGCAAGCAACTGTAAGTTTTAACATTTATCTTCTCATTTGATGTAGCATATTTTGCCAGTTAATTTTAAATAGTATAGACAGGTCAGCTGAAAATATTACTGTGACTTATTGAAGGTTCACCTATTAGGAAAGAGGGAATAGTACGATGTGGATTTACCTTATAATTTTTAACATATAATTTTTTCTTCAAGTGGCTGGGAGCTAGTCTGCTCAGATAAAGTACTAAGAGTGCTGTGTGGGCCATAGCACTGGTGACGCTATATCCACTGACTGCACTATGGGAACAACTCGCAGGGTCTCTACATGCCCTTCAGTTTTATAACATTGGCATTATTCTCTGATTTTCATTCCCAGAATGTTCCTGTAGTCATGGTTACTTCTGTACTTTTTCTTAATCTGATAGTTCCAAAAAAAAAAAAAATACTAATTTTTTTCAGATTAAAAATTAGAAATAATTTGGCCAATAAAGAAATATTATCCTTACTAGAAGAAATGTTTTCCTGGTATAAAATTATTTGATATTTCATAGAGCAAAATTCTATATATTAATTCTGCTCGCATAAATACATACATTTATACAAAAATGAATGGGATTGAAACCAGGGCTCTGAGCTGCAGTGCTTAAGACGACATAGAAGTTACTTTTTCAAAGCCTGGCTGTTTTTAACTGCACTCCCCAAACAGCTGCAAAGAGGGCTCCTTTTGCCTGTGTCAGCATCAACCCTCTGCAAGGCCCAGGGCGGGTTATTTTTGGGAAAGGATTTTAGGATTTTGAACTTCTCTTGTCGAGGTGCCAGTGCCTAAGTTTGTTGACCTTCAGGGCACATTACCCAACCCATCTATTTCCCCAGGCATTTCCTTGACAGACAGAAAAGACATGAACTGTTTTATTTAACTCTTTCAGGATAGCAGAAGTCGATAAAGTTTTTTTTTTGAAAGTTAACTAGAAGTTTTAGTCTGTGAAAGGCACTTCGAGTAAAAGATGACTCCACAAATTGATATTAACAAATAAGCAAGGTTGTCATTCTTTGATTGCTACTGAACATTTTTGGAAATGTGGGTTTCTTGCTATTCATGTGCTATGAATGTTCCAATTATGTTTTCTAATTCAGGAAATTATTATTTTTTTTTCTGAAATTAAGGACACTAGTTCAAGTCATCTGACACTCCCCTGCCAAAATAGTATTTTTATGTTAGATTTAGATTACATATGCAAGGATAAAGTAATATGTAGCATGCTAAATAAAAATTAAATGCCAAGACTAGACATACTGTGCATTATTCGAAAAACATGTGTCATGATGAAATATATATGCATATAATTAAATGAGTCAGTACTACCCAGTTGCTGGGTTCAGTTAACAGGTTTTATAAAATTTGCATTTGTAAGATGAGTTGGAGGGCACTTTGTTATTTGAGTGCTATCCAAATGTGCTTGATATTATAACAGCAAAATTGATGATACGGAGAATCATGCAGAGAATAGCATTAAGAACCCCCCCCCCCCGCAGCCCCCCGCTAAACACAGAAGTGAACGCATTTCATACAGATTTAGAAATAATTTTCTTACCTATTTTAGTTGCACTGTAAATATTCTCAATGGGGAAAGCACCTCCTAAACTATAGAGTAGAACCTTCGCAAGTGCTGGGATCAGTTGGGTTGTCGTTACCAAGACATTTACGCAGTTACTCCTAAGACAGGGAGGAAATGCACATATTTGTTTTCTAATACTAAATAGTCTCTATGAGTACAGATTTTAAACTATCACTGCTGTCTCTATTCCATAGTGAAAGCACCTGATAATCTAACCATTTATTCAACAGTTATTTATGGAGTGCCTACTACCTGGCAGGCACCATGGCAGGTGGTAGAAATATATCCCCAAATGAGGAAATAGAAGAAAATGGGCAAAAAGAAGTCATAGATGTATAGAGGGTTTTTCTCCCCTCCTGGATCACAAGATAGATACAGAGACAAGTAACCAAGACACCTGCCAATATTCAATGTGTTCTGTAATAGCTGTCTCATCAGGTCCGTGTGGAACCTCTGAGAATACCTACCTCTGCCTTTAGCAGCCATGGCAAGGTTAGGAGAAGGAGGATGGCCTAACTCTAAGTTTTAAGTGTATCCAGAGCAGGTATTGGTTAGAGGGACAAGATTCTGAGTCCCTGTGTGTTCAGACCCTGGGTAAGTAGAGGACATAGGCAGAAAGAGGGTGACAGGATGGTGACAGGAGTTTTAGGATTGTGTACAAGAAATAGCACAGATGATGGCTCCTGAAGAAGGGAACCTGGAGAGGATCGTATTTAGTACAGAAGGGGCTGAATCCCCAAATCTCTTCGGCAACATTACAGGGTAATTGCATTAATGGCCAAAATTTTAGTCCCCTTCAATGGTCCTCCCTTTGAGAGTGAGAATCTCTCATTCTGCAATTTAAAGCTATTTCTTTCACGGTAGTATTGGGGTGGGGAGAAAAAAGAAATGCCAAGAGAGTGCAGACTGCTGTGAGGCAGAGACCCAGAAGAAGGGACAGTGTCCTCCTTCTTGACTATGGGAAACTGAGCCATTCTACTTGGAGGGGTTCACAACCACACCTGTGAAATTGGGAATCAGACGGCACATAGCTCTGGACATTTCTCTGTCTGTCTGTATCATGAGTTTTTAATACATATTGGTGAGGGCTGTAAAACATTCTCTGTATTAATTTTCAGAAACCTGGCCTCAATAATAATCTCTCTATATCAGCGGTTCTCAACCTGTGGGTCACAACCCCTTTGGGGGTCAAACGACCCTTTCACAGGGGTCGCCTAAATACATCCTGCATATCAGATATTTACATTACGATTCATAACAGTAGCAAAATTACAGTTATGAAGTAGCAATGAAAATAAATTTATGGTTGGTGTCACCACAACATGAGGAACTGTATTAAAGGGTCACAGCATTAGGAAGGTTGAGAATCACTGATCTATATATATAAAAGACCAGTGACTGGAATGGCAGAACAACCTGAATGACTGGTGGCTATGACACACTGCGGCAGTCAACCAGCCTGATCCGGGCCTCAATCGGCCCCTAGCACCCCAATTGGGGGCCAGGCCAGCCACCCAACCACCCGTGGTTCCTTCCCCTCACCAGCCTGGCCCGATTGACTCCCATTGAGGTGGGCCGGCTGGACCCCACCTGTGCACTGGGTCTCTAGTATAATTATATTATGTATAACACACATAGAATCTATATAATAATGTCATAACATTTGGCTTTTAACTATCTACGAGACTGCTTTTTAGAAATAATAAAAGCTGTTGAACTCTTCCCCAGAGACATACACATTCCACTATGTTTTATACAGAATTTCAGGGCTTCAGGAAACCTCACCTCCCCCCCCCCCCCCCCCCCCCGCCGCTTTCTTGACCTTTGATCTCCATGCCACCAGTTACAGAGATATCAGGGCAGCAAGTGTCATCATAAAAGCAACCTCTAATTGTGACAATTCTTCCTCTCATGGAGCAAGAACCCCCTTTCTTAGGATTCCTACTCAGCAGTCCTAATTCTCTCCTTCACAGAGACACGAAGAAATGTGATTTGTTTTCAGCCTAACATCTTAAGTAGTTGAATTGGTATTATTGTCCCACACGTGACTCTTCTTCAGACTAAACTCTGTGGTTCCTCCCTCCAACTGTTCCTTCTATGTGGTTTCCACAGCTTAAACCCTCTGGCCATGAGAAACAAGAGGCTTCAAATATGTCACAACCCATTGGAATGCGGTGCCCAGATCTGGGCAGAGTACTCTGTCCTGGCTTCCCCAGCCTGACCCAGGGGGCCACGCCCTTCCCCTCCCCACTTAGCCTTTCTGTTATCAGTGCAGTTGCTGGTCGCAGCACATAACTAGAAACTGGGCACAGGATTTGACACACTCCTTTACTTCCATGTTCCAAATATTGAACTCTCCTTCTACCCTGCCAATGTTTTCTTGTATGCCAACTCAACCAGCTCAAATATCCTCTTTCCCCCTGGAATTTTGTGTTATCCTGCATATATTTACTCATCTTACTCAGAAATAAAACTAAGGAATAGGATAGTACAAATACTCATCCCTCACCTTGCTAGCTATGACTTCCAGATTTACATTATTTTATTCATTAGCATTTATGGCACATGCTGTTCAACTAGTTATAAATCTATTCAATACTATTATTAATACTAACAAGTCAGTACTTCACTGTTTAGTTCAAACAACAAAAAATTTACAATGTTTTCAAGAATTTTCTCTTCCTTTTTTTAAAAAAATGTTTTTATTGATTTCAGAGAGAAAGGGAGAGGGAGAGAGAGATAGAAACATCAATGATGAGAAAGAATCATTGATCGACTGCTTCCTGCACACCCCCCACTGGGAATGTGCCTGCAACCAACATACATGCCCTTGACCGGAATCGAACCTGGGACCCTTCAGTCCGCAGGCTGATGCTCTATCCACTGAGCCAAACCGATTAGGTCTGATATCTTTTTAAAAAAATTAGAAGTCACATGCTCTTCTGTGGGGATTAGTGGTCATGAGCAGAGAAAGGTAGAGAGATGGGATCTCTGGTTATTCTGAGAGGCAGCAACCCTCATCCTTTACCCCAAAACACATGCACACTGAAAATCATTGGACACAGTGAGTTGTTAGGTCCCTTCAAGTGCTACGATAGTCTAGAAAGTAAAACCTATTTATGTATGTTGTGCTAGTAAGACTATACCTTTAATACAATACATATATAGAAACTGCAACAATACCACTTACCTAGTACTAATAATCGATAAAGACTTAAGTGCATTTGTGAGCCAGGAGTCTGTCAGACCTTCAATCTCAGCCCGTAGCTGCAGCCACGCGTCTCTCTTGGCAGGGCCAAGCAGTCCTGCAACACCGAAAGCAAGGCAGGGTCAGGAGGTGAACGCACCCAGGAACACCCAGCTTGGTCTCCCTTCTGCCTAGGTTAGATAATTTTCATTCCGGCCGATATCAGAAATTGAGAGAGAGACTGATTTATAGTAGTATTATCCTTCCTTTCAGAATTGATTATCTATTCATTCATTCCATCAGTATTTATTGAACAACTTCTAGATGTCAGGATTTATTGAACATAAGTATTTATTGAACAACTTCTAGATGTCAGGCACGGGGCTGAAAACTGGGATGAAACAGTGCAACAGTGGGCCATGGGTCACAGTTCTGCCCTCACTGAACCTAGAATCTGGCACAGAAGATGCTAATCACCTGAGGAGCTTTGACCACTCCCCTGCCTGATTTTACAAAATGTCTCATATAGAGCATTAGAACAAATTAGGAAACCTGAGTTGCCCTCCTAAAATCCCGGGCAAGTCAGTAGCCTGCAAGGGCCTATTGTTCATTTGGAAAGGAAGGTTGTCCATATGTAAGCTTCCTTTTGGTTCTAACATTGTTTAGGGCCTGCATTTTTTTTTTTCTTTTATAGTTACTGAATATCTATTGAGCATCTGTCACATATCTTAAGGCTAGCAAGGCACTGAGGATATAGGTGAATCGGCACATAGTTCCACCCTCATGATGAGTCTAGGTGTGTTCAATATGGATAAACATTTTATTTACTATATTGTATTCAATGACATGTGGATATACATATACATAAGTATAGCATGCATAAGCATATTTATGATATCATCCCGTTTTCATTCTGGCTTATGTTCCTTATTCATCATTTTTTAAAAAAGAAAAAACAAAGTCTGGAGAGAAACCTCTTATGTGACCTCATGCCTACTCTTAGGATTTTGACCTAAAATTGATCCTAATAGTAGAGACCATCGAGGTTTATGATATCAAGAAACGCAGTCAAGATCTTAGTTTTAAAGTCACAGGTTTTAAAATGTATTTTTAAAATTGACCTCAGAGAGGAAGGAAGAGGGAGAGAGCAATAGAAACATCAATGATGGAAAAGAAAATCATCGACTGGCTGCTTCCTGCACACCCCCTACTCAGGATCAAGCCTACAACTCGGGCATGTGCCATGACAGGGAATCGAACAGTGACCTCCTGGTTCATAGGTCAATGCTCCACCAGTGAGTCACACCAGCCAGGCTGATGTCACAGGTTTTGATGTCATCTGTAATATGTGGGTATGTGGGTGAATATGAAATGATTTAGATATTACCTACAAAGTATTTGAACTTTTAAAAACCATGATAATCACAGTTCACATTATGCATGGGAAAGACTATCAGATAACATACAATTTTTAGAAGGATAAAATAGGCTTCTTAAAGTTTTCAAAATGAAAAAAAGCACTTGTTTATATTTATTTCTGATAGGATTCCAGCAAGGTAATGCCTGCTAACAACTCTGCTTCCATGACTGGAGCTCTCGTTTGTAAACAGGTCTTCCTTCTGCGTCCATCAGTCCCTCTGCCCAGCTTTCACTAGCAGCATCCTAGCTGAGGAAGGTAAACTATATATCCTGCTGTCCATCTTGACCAAGGGCCTGAGAATAATGAATTCCCAATGCCCTCGACAGAGCTGCATGTTTTATTTTGCTGTCAGGTCTCCACTCCACTACCCACTCTAAGAAACTTAATATTTTAGCTCAATGTAAGTCACATGAGCTCTCGATAACTTATTTCATAGTAGGCCAATCTGTAATATGGAACATGGAACTACAGTTCAAATTCTACCTCTACCTAGAGTGCCTCTATTGGAATGAAAAAGCCACACATACCTCCGACATTGTTCTTGTAGGTGTTGTATAATTCTTTTACTCTTCTGTAGCGAAAAGCCAACTTCCTCATCCAGTCAACCCCTCCTCTTACACCTGTTGGCAAACAAAGGTTTGCACTACTTGCAGCTGCATGGAAGCCATCAGTTGCAAAACTGTAGGTACTGCAACACCCAAAATATATTAAAAAGAGACAAAAGAAATAATTACATGTGCAAAACTCCATAGCTAAATTTCTGTAGGAAATAGCGTACTAAAAGCCATGGCTTACCTTAGGTCCTGCCCATTATCATCAGAGGAGACATCATCTATATGAACTTGATCACACTCCTGTTAAAAACATTGGAAGAGTTATTTGTTTTTCAAATGATGCTTTTTACCATATTTAAATATTTTTTTCCATCTTCAATTGGGTTATGGCCAGAAGATGGCAGCATTTGCCCATTCTCTCCTGCTGAGAATCTGCACCATTTCTACTCTCTAGAATCTAAATCCAGAAGAATGCCATAAAAAGGGGTCCGAGAACATATGGCATGTGGGCAATTTAAAAAATAAATTTAGTGTTAATATTATTGATAAGAAACTCTCTTTTGAGTCTTCATAATAATCACTGGAGATTCCTTTCAGCCATTTCTCCATGTCTGCTGTGCATACTTAAGTATTGAAGCCAAGCTAAACCTGAGCTACACAAAATTGTCTGGTCTGAGCATCTCGGGTGGTTACTATTATTTGTTGAGCAGGAACAGAGGGGCTCAATGAGTAAGGTGCTCCGTGAGATTCCTATGATTTCCTGCACTGTGCTGGGCCAGGGGTAGCATGAGACAATTCATGCCAGCGTTATTGTAAAAGGCCTGGTCTT
The DNA here is from genome assembly GCA_004026665.1 of Murina feae. Classification (NCBI taxonomy): domain Eukaryota; kingdom Metazoa; phylum Chordata; class Mammalia; order Chiroptera; family Vespertilionidae; genus Murina; species Murina feae. The sequence continues at coordinate 1,708 of PVJC01004594.1, read as the reverse complement.
TTAACACAGGTAAAAAGCTCATCACCATGGGTGGTGGCATTTTCTTTTTTGCTTTTGATCAAGTTTTAAAATCTTTAAACTAAAAAATACTTAAAAAGTAAAAGGGAAATAATGAAAAATTAACACATCCAATGTGCTACAAACTCAGAGGAAAATAAAGTGTAGCCCTAACTGGTTTGATTCAGTGGATAAAGTGCTGGTTTGTAGACTGAAGGAACCCAGGTTCGATTCTAGTCAAGGGCACATCCTTGGTTGCGGGCACATCCTCATTGGGGGGTGTGCAGGAGGCAGCTGATCAATGTCTCTCTCTCATCAATGTTTCTAACTCTCTATCCTTCTCCCTTCCTCTCTGTAAAAAAAAAAAATCAATAAAATACATTTAAAAAAGTGTAGGTATGTATACCCAACAATTGACTTGATTTAAATTGTAGTGTGCTTAAAACAAATGGTAACTTTTCTGCATAAAAAATTCAGTTCTTCTTTACTGTTCTTTATTTGTCTATCTTCAAATAACCTGCAAAGTTCCAGTGAAATAGTACCTGACCAAAGGGTGAAATTTGGCTACGACACTAATATCAGAATAAATATGCTTTAGCCTCTTCGGGCTTCTTTCCCCCTCAAATTACATGCCATACTCACAGATTCTGACTGTATACATAATGCTTATATTCAAAATGATTTAAAAATTATATTTGAAAATAGGATGCCAGAGTAAAAAGAAAAAACTCTCCAGCTATTCTTTTTATTCGTTATAGGACCTGAAAATACCTGGTAGTGAAATTTTGCTATTTCATCTCCAGATTTCCTCACTGGCTTTTAAAAAACATACAAAACCTTAATGACTAGCCCAATCAATACGATTTTAGTACTTAAGCTGAAAATGCATGTGAATTAATTTTAAAGGTTCATAGGATTTACATAAATTATGGGTTTAGTAAATGTTGAATAAATCTCTACCTATAGTCACAGGTAAGAGAAGGCTCAGTAAAGGTAATCTGACCGGAAGCTCCCAGAGGGGATGTTTGGGTCACTTGGATATACCCCCGCCCCATTAAAGGCACAATCCAGTATAGAGTAATCACTCAATGATACTTTGTTGAATAAATGGCAGAAGTCTAGACATATCATTATTGACAGAAGTACCACAGTTATTTAATTTTTTAAAAAATATAACTTTATTGATTTCAGAGAAGGAAGAGGGAGAGGAGAGAGAGAGAAAAACATCAATGATGAAAGAGAATCAATGACCCGCTGCCTCCTGCATGCCCCAACCTGGTGTTTGAGCCCACCACCCAGGCATGTGTCCTGACTGGGAATCAAACCCTGACCGGGAATCAAATCCTGGTTCATAGGTCGATGCTCAACCACTTAGCTACCCTGGCCGGGCAGTTATTTAAATTTTTGAACATAAAGTCATGGTGATATGAAATAATATTCTAGATGGTAAGAACTGTAAGAAGATAGTTATATCAAGAATGGAGGGGAGGGAGAGATTAAAAATGGCAGCGATTTAGGCAGACATATACAGTGCCTTGTCCCAGAGCAGATAGGGAAAGCAGCTGAAACGAGTAGCTTCCAGCCCGAATTGGCAGTGGAGATCGAGCTGGGAGACAGCCTGCAGCTGGATAAGACAGAAGACTCCTGAGAGAGGAGAGAAAAAACTATATAACCAGATACCCAGAGAAGATAGATCATGGGGAGACAAAGA
>PVJC01004593.1:0-63114 GCA_004026665.1 Murina feae | reverse complement strand
CCCCCCCCTCCCCCAGATTACAAATGAGAGGATTCTTCCATGAGTCCCGCAAAGTTAGTCATTTCCTGCTCTGTGATCTCAGGGCACTTTGTTCATACTCTACATTTTAAGTAAATACTTTTTTTGTAATTAATCTGTTTATATGTCACTTCTTTCCACCACCCCCTCTCCCCCTTTTGCCTCCAAGTGGCTCTTCAAGAGCTGGAACCAGGTCTAGCTTATTTTTGTCTCCCACCAGCCTGGTGACAAATGGATGAATCATATTGCCTGGAGATGTTAAGGGACTTGCCCAGATCAGCAGACCTGAAATATGAACAGCTTTTCAACTCCCAATCTAGTACTTCCCACTCATGTGCTGCCAGAGATGTTTTCAAATGATTTGGATGCTTGCTAAGGACTTCGGACACAGTTTTCATGTTATGTTCCTCTAGACTAGCTTATTTATAAAATGATACCAATAACAGTGTTGATGATGATGGTGATGGTGCCATCATCACCTACCCTACTGCATCCATTTGAGGATCAAATGAAGTGATAGTATTTGTGAAACCTTGGAACTGCTGAAACCGCTTCTACAAGGGCATATATTGCTGTTACTCTAGTCTGTCATCATGTATGTGTGGTTTACAAAGTGTTTTCACATTCAGTATCTCACTGTCACACCCCTGTGAAATAGATGGTCTCATTGCCATTTCAGCGATGAGAGAACTGAGGCTGAAAAAAGATGAAGTGCATCAGCTATGGGCACAAGCAGCTGAAGGAAGCCTGATCTCTTCCCTCTTCCAGCACAGCCACCAGAGCGAGGCTGCAGAGTCCCTCGGGTGTGTCTTCGTCCTCCCAGGAAGCCTCCGGATGAGTCTGGGAGAGACAGGGAGTTGAGATGCAGACTCTTCTAACGGCAGGGCAATTCTATGTGTGTTTAAATTCTGGCCACATTTTTCATTTTATCACAATGCAGGGTCTTGGCAAAGAAAGCTTTATAAAATAAAGTGAGCACTTTCATTCTAAAGTGGCCAACCAGCATTGTAATAGTCAGCAAGGGCACATGGGCTGTGTGGGCCTAGGCAGGAGGAGGCTAACCCCTCCATTGCTTTTGTTTCGATGGGGAGTTCCGTACTGCGACTCTCAGAGGAAATGAAGGATGATAAATCCAGCTGCTGCTTCCTGTTTCTAGAATTTTGAGATTTTTTTTTTAAAGGGTAGAATGCTTTATTTTTAAACCAGTGGAAAATACCCTCAACCTGATCCTGGTTAGTATTTCCTTAAAAACTAGATGTACTCACTACATCTAGTTTTTTGGGCTGTGTGTGTGTGTGTGTGTGTGTGTGTGTGTGTGTGTATGAGAGAGAGAGGGGTGGGGGAGGGAGAGGGAGAGGGAGAGAGAGAAATTCCCATGATGCTGCCTGGGCTAGCTCATTCTCCGTCTTTTTCAACAACACCAGAGAGCAACCAACTAGAGCGGCAGGAAGCACTGTATGAGATTGATGACCGTCACTGACTGAGGGGAGGCCTGTATTTATATCGGTGGAATTGCTGTCTCAGCTCTGCTTCTTGTGCAATTCAGTTCAGGTTTTACTTCTGCTTGTATCTGTGTTATTAGTGAATAAAATCCTGAGTCATTTAAGCAGCACACTGTCTCCTCACATGCCATCGTTTGTGGAAGGTAGCCATGAGATGTAGGATACTAGGATGCAACATCGGAGGGTTTGATTCTATAACCAGTGGCTTCATAATTTAAAATAACGTATTTTCTCTAATGCCAATTAGTTTCATTCCTAATTTAGAGGCAGCGAATGTGTGTAAGAGTCCATGTTGGTAAGTAGAATTGTGAGAGTATAGTAAATACAGCCCACCCTCTCACTAAGCAGGAATCTTAGCTCTGATTTAAGTCCCTTAGTCCCTCCTTGATTCCTAAAATCGTAGCTATGGCACTACTCTGTGTCCACAGTGGGTAATCAGTGTATATTGTGCTCTTACAAACTGGTTGGTCCAGTTTATTTACTCTGTAAGAATTACAGTTACAGTTTATAATGAATGAATTCAGAACAAAAAGGAAATGTTCACCACCTAAGTTTAAAGAAGAGTTTATATTGAATATTTATTTGGTCAGTCTTCATTAACTCCTTCTGAAATAAGTGATATTGTGAGACTATAGCACACTTGGTATGATACAGAAATCCAGTTCTAATCTCAGCTGTGCCGTTTCCTTGTCGCCACAGTTCCTTGGTTTAAAAAAAAAAGAAGTTGATACTTTTTTTTCCTCTCAGCAGTTTGTAGAGATCAGGTTAGTTGGAATCCGTGCAAGTGCTTTTAAAACTGAGCTGATGATAAAAGGCATTAAGTAATCCTGTTATTAAATGGCCGTCAGGTTGTAAATTGATTTCACTTTTAGACTTTGCTCCTTGTGTCCTGAGGCGCAGCTTTGGACACCAAGGTTTTATCTCCTTCACCTAAGAGTTTTTTCTAATAATTCGTAATATTTGGTGGGGGTAGATTTAATGTAATTTGAACTAATCTTTAAAACAAGCTGAACAGAGCAGGTACGAGCTTGGTAGGTCAGCCAGTTCTGGGTTTGAATCCTGGGTTACTGAATTGTAACTGCATGATCTTGGTCCAACTCATACTTTCTAAACTTCTCCCAATAAAACCAGGACAGCAAGCCCAGCTGCCTGGCTCAGGTGGAGTGTTGTCCAGAAGACCAAAAAGGTTGTGGGTTCGATTCCTGGTCAGGGCACACACCCAGGTTGTGGGTTTGATCCTTCATCAGGGTACATAGGGAGGCATCCGATGGATGTCTCTCTCACATCGATGTTTCTATTTCTCTCCCTACCTCTCTCTAAAAACAATAAACATATCCTCGGATGAGGATTAAACAAAACCAGAACCGTAATGCCACTGCTCAGGGAGGATGTGACAATTTAATGAGCTCCAGTATGTGAGTGCTTGGTCACTCAATAAGGGATAGTTTTCTTCCTGTCTCCTTCTGTGTATTTGCACTAGTCTTTGTTGAGTGATGAGATACAGGCTGAAGTTACCAGTTAAAGACACCAGCAACATGTGCCACCTCCCCTCCCTACCTCATCTTTTCCCTTCCATACTACACCAGGGAAATGAGAAGTCAATTAAGCTGCTTCAGGTCACCAACACTCTCCTTAGGAATAATAAATATTTCTTTTCCCACCATCTTCCTCTCAGTTTATTTATTATTTTTTAAAATATATTTTTATTGATTTCAGAGAGGAAAGGAGACAGGGAAAAGAGATAGAAACATCAGTGATGAGAGAGAATCATTGATTTCGGCTGCTTCCTGCACACTCCCTACTGGGGATCGAGCCCGAAACTCAGGCATGTGCTCTTGACTAGAATGGAACACAGAACCCTTCAGTCCGCAGGCTGACGCCCTGTCCACTGAGCCAAACCGGCTAAGGTACCTCTCAGTTCTTTCAGTGCTTTACCTACAAGGGTGAGTTTCAGTGGGTGACAGAGCCTGACACTGAATTACTTGAACATACACAGAGCTGCTAACCCACATGTCCATATGCTGTGTTTTCACAGTTAGATGGGCTGTAGGGTTATTTTTGCAAGGCACCTTTAAAAAAAAATATTATTTAGACTTTCCCCCCCAAAAGGACCCTTTAAAGTTTTATGACCGGATAAGTACTGTAGTGGTTAGCAAGGTTAATATTTACCAACTTAATGAAGGGAAAAAGCAAACAATATATATCCAACCTCTGTTTAAGAATTTCTGTAGGATTGTGAGTTCTTTCATCTCGGTACCTTTAGTAATGACAGCGCGCCACACACTTGAGAAGTGTGTTTGCTGTATTGAACTTCATGCTCAAAATAAGAAACAGTCACATGAAAAACACCTCTTTCTCACCCTGCTGTTTTCAACTTCCACCTCCCCACTCCTTTCCCACCCTGCAGCATACCCCTGCCGCCAAACCTGCCTCTCCTTCTTGCTTTTGCTTCTCCCCAGCCAAGTTTCAGGAAGCAAACATTCCCTTTGCCACTTAATCTTGGCCCACAGCTCGCCACGCTTTTCCTCTCAGTGTTTGGGCTGAAATCTTGAGTGACATAACTGCTGGTGCTCTCCGCCTTCACTTCCTTGACTAGCTTGTGAGTATACTGCTCACCACTCTCTTCCTTAAGTGTTGGCCTCTGGTTTCCAGGACAGAGTTCTCTGTCTCCTCCTTGGACCCGTTCTTCTCTCTTTTCTTTCCTGAATTCTTCTCTTCTTTCCTTTGCCTGAGAATCCCCAGGATTCGGTGACCTTTCTCTCTGTAGGTCTCTCCTTGGGTAATCTCATCTTCCTTCCCTATCCTGACTCGTCATAAATGTGTCCTTCCAGCCTAGACTCTCCCTTAAATTTATTACTATTAACTAGTCTAATCTTTCAAACTGAAAAATTGAATATACCTGGAAGTCATCTTGCTTGATGTACCTTTCTCATTCATTTCCCTTCCTCTGGTCTTTCCTCTCTCCAGTCCCCCTTCCATATTCTGGATAGAATTCTTCCTACATTAGAACACTGAACTCATTGCCCCCCTCCTTCACACCATCCACAGGTGCCTTATTACTCTATTCTAAGCTGGATCTGACAATGTGGCACTTTTCCTGACTCCTACCCTTTTGTGTTCTGGGAAACCAGAGAATAGTACCTTGCTCTCAAATATTCTGAGATAAGACCCATCTCTATCCTTCCTGACTTCCATAAGCCTCTCAGATGAACCCCTTGTTTACTTGCCCCTATGAAAGTCCAGGCCCCTTCCTTGTCTTTGACACAGCCCTCATTAATGAATTTTCTCTGTGTTGTAACAGCCTGAGTAAGATCATCTCCTTAATTGTCAGCCATATTTTGTCTGTCACAAGTGTTCGTTACCCTTTAAGTTTTTTTTAATAGTTATTATATCACTTTTACTTATGTTACTGATAGTAAAATATAAGTACATTAATTTATTCTCTGTAGTAATAAACTATAATGTATTATTTTGATTAATGTATTTATTAATATTAGATATTTATTTTACGTTTATATTTTTCATTGTAAGTCCTCAGTAGTGATGAATATTCTTGCATAATAGGTAAGGACTGACAAAATGAGTCTATCTAAATCCATAACAGGCATTTTTTAAAAATATATTTTTATTGATTTCAGAGAGAAAGGGAGAGGGAGAGAGAGATAGAAACATCTTGATGAGACAGAATCATGATCCATTGCTTCCTGCACACCCCACACAGGGAATTGAGCCTGCAACCCTGGCCTGTGTCCTGACCAGGTTGATATTCAACCACTGATCTATGCCAGCCAGGATAGACTTTTTTTTTTCTTTTGTATTAGTTTTAGACAGCATGGTGGTTAGACAGTCATATACTTTATAAAGTGTTCCCCTCGATATTTCCAGTACTCAACTGGCACCATACATAGTTATTACAATACTAGAGGCCCAGTGCACAAATTCGTGCACAGGTAGGGTCCCTCGGCCTAGCCAGTGATTGGGGCCAATTGGGGCCAGCCGGCTAGGGGGAGATTGGCCAGCCAAAGGAAGTTGGCTGTGGGGGCGCACTAACCACCAGGAGCAGGTCCTGCATTGAGCACCTGCTCCTGGTGGTCAGTGCACATCATAGCTACTGGCTGGTTCTAATGGCCACTTAGGCTTTTATATATATACATCATTAACTGTATTTACTATGCTGTACTTACATCCTCATGACTTTTATTACTACCAATCTGTACTTCTCAATCCCTTTACCTTTTTCATCCAGTTCTCTAAACCCCCTTCAACTCTAGCAACCATAAGTCTGTTCTTTGTATCTGTGAGTCTGTTTCAATTTTGTTCGTTTATATCGGTCTTTGGAGTCTTCATATAGGTTAAATCATATGGTATTTGTCTTTCTCTGAATAAAAGAGGCATTTTTACTTCAAACTTTTATTAGTTATGTACCAGCTACACTGCTGTAACAGAAACTCCCAAATAAAATGGATTAAATAAGATCAATATTTCTTTCTCATGTAAAAGTCCAGAAGTGAGCAGCCACAGACTGGCAGGCCTCACACGTAGTTTCTAAGGTTGTGCCTGCTTCCCCATTTTTGCCAGTAGGAAAGGAAAGAAAAGGAAGCCAGATCAAGTAGCCTGAGCTTAGGAAGGTTGCCAGGCATGAGCAGTCACTTCTCCTCCCATCCTGTTGGCCCAGCTCAGTTACTTGGCCATACCTGGTGGCCATGAGGCTGGGAAATGTTATCTCTAGTTGGGCAACAGGGCTCCCGTATAAAACGGGTGGCGACGGTAGCAGGTGTCTGTTCCCCAAAAGTGGAACGGTAGAATGGTTTCTGGAGGAAACTAAATAGTCTTTATCACAGGAACAACAAACTCTGTTGATTACAAAGGGATACTGAGAGAAAACGAGCGGTGTTGTTTAACCCATCTGGACCTACTCCTTAAGGTTTCAGCAGTTGCCATTTGTAGGTAACAGGATTCAACATCTCTTACTTTTTTCCCTTTACTTTCCAGAGTGTGCCACCCAGGGCAATTCATAGCTCTTATCCTCAACTAATTTATTTGTGGGGGGGAACATTGTGGCCACCGGATACATGAGCATATCTCCAGACTAATGTTTGTAGAATGGAGTTTTCCTCTATGCCTCCTTGTCATTCATGTATTTTCACATTCAGTACAACTTTTGGTATCATTGTGTCACCATCTTCTGAAAGATAGTGTTGACCTACTCTCTCTCTAAGGGGAATTATTTATTTCCTGCCATCTTGTGTTTAGCCAAGTTTACCAATCTAATCTAATAAAAGAGTAATATGCAAATTAGCCATCACTCTGAGACACCTAAGCCACCACAGCCACTCTGATTGGATTGCACCAGCCAATCAGAGTGGCTGTATGCAAATTAACCCAGCCAAGATGGCGGCCAGCAGCCACGGAGCTAGAGCAAACAGAAGGCTTTTGCACCAGCGATGGAAGAAACTGCCTGCCTAGGCCGGCCAGGCCTCTGCTCAAGGCAATAATGTTTCAATTATAGAAGCCACGGAGCTAAAGCAAATAGGAGGCTTCATTGCCTGACTAGGGCTCTGCTCAAGGCAACAATGTTTCAATTATAGAAGATAAATAAACTCCAGAAACCTGATTCCAGCCAGCCTTGCTGGGACATTGGGTCAACGGGAGCTGTGGGCAGCCTGAAAATGGCCCTCAAACCCCTCACTCAGGCTGGCAGGCATCCCAGTAGGGACCTGAACCCTGAAGGAACTGTGGGCAGCCTGCAAACAGCCATCAGCCCCTCACCCAGGCTGGCCAGACATGCCAGCTGGTGGACATCCCCTGAGGGGTCCCAGACTGCGAGAGGGCACAGGCTGGGATGAGGGACACCCCAAGTGCACAAATTTTTGTGCACTGGGCCCCTAGTTTATTAATTCTAGAATAAGGCTTTGTTTGTATTCCTCAAAAAAGCTAACCCTTTGGGGGAATTTTTCGTTAACTATAAGGTGGTTTCTAATGCCAATAATAAATTCCACTATAATAGAGATTATATTGTCAAAGGTCATTAATGATTAAGAGTTTTGAGTGTCTTTAATCTCTGCCATAATGGACTGATTCGTTTCTTTATTCTCGTCATGTCCCCTCTTAGGTTGATTTTCTTGATTTTTTTATTATCTTCTCTTTTTTTACCATTAATTTTTTTCCCTTCGAAACCTTTATAGTCTTTCTTAGTTTCTATTGTTGCCATGTCCCAAATCTTGGGTTTTCCTCACTTTGAGGAAGTACTTGGGATAGGGACACTCAATGAGCATGTCTGCTGTGTGCTCTACAATATTCTGGGTGCTGAGTGCATCTCGTGACAGTGGTGTTTTATCCCCATCTCATTAATAAGAAAAATGAAGTCCCAAGTTTCCACAACTAGTAATGTGAGACATTATTTGTGTTCCCATTTTACACATGCATTGGGAAGAGGTGAGAAGGGATGAAAACGCAAGCAGGCTAACTTCTTAAGTCATGTTCTTATCCATTATGCTACCTACTTGTTACGAATTAGAATTCTATTTAAGATTATTAGCTCAGTAAAAAGAGACTCTAGGTTATTTGTGCATAAATTATGCCATTTCTTGATTATCTTTGTACAGGTTTAAAACATTTGGTTTTGTTCTCATACTATTACCCCTTCCATCTTTGCTAGTCCACTGCTTGGCTATGATTTACTTAGAAAACATAAGTTCATTTTAATATTGACCTAAAGAAAACACAGTAAAGAATTAAACTACGCTGTGTTTCCCTGTCTCCCCTAAAATATACAATGAAGGGGTTATTTTTGTCTTTTTGTTTTTTTACCAGTTTGTGTTTTAGTTTATTCCAGACACCAGATTCTATTAGCATGAATATCACAGATTTTGTAGAATTCTTATATTGTTATAGGCTGGCTTCCTTCTGAAGCACATCTTCCTTCTACATTGCACATCTCGAAATGTAGATGAAGACAGAACTGGTTTTTTGTTTCAAAAGTGTGCTTCACCCCAGAAGTACTGTAAAAAGATAGTTATTGATCATCTGTATGTTGATAATCTTAAAGCAGAGATTTTCAACCTTTTTTATCTCATGGCACACAAACTAGTTACTAAAATTCTGTGACACCCCAATTAAAAATCACTGCACTAATGTTTTTTAAACTAAGTTTAAAGATTTCCTACACAAGCATATGTTGGTTTGTAAATACAATTTGACTACTTTTAAAGGGGATTTTAAAAATATTGTTGAAAGTATTACATATGACCACTTTTTTCTCTCATTAACCCCTTATAATCCCCCTAACCCTACCAAAGGCCTTAAAGGGGATTTAAAAAAAAATGATTCAAGAAGATGAGTGAGAAAAAAAAGTGTTTGAATGAGCTTATGAGGAAAGATTTAATTTAAATAAAACCATGTAAATGGATGTAAAAGCACAAGGGTATGGGACAATGAAGTGGAGAATTAAAAGAAATTTTAGAGTCATCCTGGACACCTTTATCTCCTTCACCCTCCCCATACAATCCATTAAGTCCTGTTGTTATGTCTTTAGCCTATTAGCTCATAAATATAGCCATTGTACTCCCTTCTTCACCACTCACAGTCGTATCTTTACCACCCATTCTTTGCCCAGAGTAATGCAGTAGCCATTTTTCTATTCTCACATCATCCCTCACTAACCTTACACTAGGCTCACTGTGTTCTTTAAATTAGAGACACAAATCTGATTTTCAGCCATCTCCCATCTCAGCTAAAAATACATCCATGGCTTCCCACTGCCCTTGGTTTAAGGTCATCAAAAACTTTCACATGGCTTCCAGGATCCTGCATCGTCAACTACCTCACATTCCTCTCACTCCCTAAGCCTTTTCAGTCTCTCACATGTTCTTTGCTCTCTCGCTCTCTACAGAGTTTTTGGACATTATAGTCTTGCCTACCTTGCATTCTTCACACCTCACTTCAGTTGTGACTTCCTTCCAGATCTAGAGGAAAATCCCTATTATCCGCCTTCAAAATACCATGCAAGCAGGGCAAGGTCTGGGTTTTCTGGATCTGAAATTAGAGAGTTCTCTTTAGGAAAAGAAACATAAAGTTACAGATAGAACGTAGGTGTAGCCCTGGCCACCTGGCTCAGTTTGTTGGATACTTGTCCCATGCACCAAAAAGCTTTGGTGTCTCTCTCTCTCTCTCTCTCTCTCTCTCTCTCTCTCTCTCTCTCTCTCATTATAAAAGAAAGGTGCAGGACCTTGAAGGGGGCCTTTGAAAGGATGGGTCCTGAAGTTGAATCTTCTTCCATTGCATAGCTAATCTGCCTCTGCCTATCCCTCTTCTTGGTACCTCTTCTCAGTTGACCATTTTATATATTCAGTTCATGAATATTTCCCACCCTACACTATGCAGTCTGTGAGAAAGGAAATGTGTCTGTTTACTCACCGGTTTTCTCCAGGAATTTGCATGTGTTTATACTTGAGTATACGGTATATATTTTATGGATGGAGGGATGAGTAAGGGACTAATAAATGAAGACTCAGGCTCAGGGTTAGGCTTATGTCTGCATAAAATTTACCTGAATATCTTGGAAGCCAAAAGTAAGTGGAGAACATCCGAATTCCATGGCTCTTTATAACAGTACATCACAAAAGACAAACTTCTCTTAGCACCAAGTGATCAAGAAGAGTTTTTATCCGGCTATTGTATATACTAAAGGCCTGGTGCACGACATTTGTGCACTGGCGGGCGGGGGTGGGGGGCAGGCTCCCTCAGCCCAGCCTGTGGTTCCCACCACCACTGCTCCGCTCACCAGCTATGAGGCCAGCTTCTGCATTGAGCATCTACCCCCTACTGGTCAGTGCACATCATAGCGACAGGTCGTTCCACCTTTTAGTTGATTTGCATATTAGCCTTTTATTATATAGGAAAATGGCTTCTTCAACACAATGAATAATAGCAGCAACAGCCAAATTTATTGAGCACTTACCAGGTTCTGGGCACTTGCTCAACACTTGGATACGGTATTCTGATTTAAGTGTTTATTGACTCCAATAAACTGTGCACACAGAGTTAGATATGGTCAGAACTTTTGCGAAAGGGCAGGAAACTCTGTGAGGACAAGGAGAAGGAAGACCTGAGGCTCTGGCAGCTTCTCTGTTGCAGGTAGTCTGCCTCTCTGGAGTGCTACCACCCCCCCCTCCGACCCCCAACACACACACACACACACACACACACACACAAGTCACCTGGCTGTGTGTTAAAATGGTGCTGGTCAGATTGTGGTCTTACCTTCTTGTTAGGGTGTGCCCAGACTTACTTTGTCTTTTTATTTTCTAGTAGAATGTTTCATTGTGAGCCAAACTGTATGCAGGTGGTCTGTCAGAATGAGTTTCCTTCAGAATAACGTATTTCAAAGAGTTGTATAGCATTGTCCGTCTAGACATTGAAGAATGCCTGTCAGAGCTGATCACTTTGATTTTGGCATAATTAATAGTGAACTTATATGTCACTGTAATTGATAGTGGCAGTATTTGGCTCACAAGTTCAGTGCCTTCTGCGCATTCTCCTAGAATGCTGTTATAGGTCTGGAGATTTATTCTCTTACAGACCTTTATTAAGTGCATGTGCCAGGCCCTGGGACATGCAGATGCAGATAAAAGAAACTCTCCTCCCCTTAGGTTAGAAATTTAGACCCAGCTGAAGGGAGAAAGGGAGACAGGCAGACGGGGGACTCAGTTCGGCAAGGCTCAGGAGCAGCCATTGTCTAACTCTGCATTCATTTTCAGTCCTAGGCTAGGATCTCCTCACAGCTGCCAAGTATTAGGAGACTTTTAACTAAGTTTGCTCCTTATCCAAGGTATGTTGTTTCGATATCTGGGTATCTCTTACTAACTGTGAGAAGTGTTTTTGAAGGCTAGTAAGATGAGCACCAGGGCAAGGTACTCGGGTGCTTTCTAGCAATCTTTACAAACCAGGACTAAGGACTGGGAGGCTCTCGGTGGTCCATATGCAGAGCAGATTTCCATGGGTTTCTGTCCGAAAGATGTTTGGAAGAGAGTGTGGCAAACTCCCCGGGACCGTGGGAAGTTGCTTAGGATGTCAGGGAGCCCCATTCTGGTTCCCTTTTTTTTAGCCCAACTTCAGACCTTGCCAGTCATATTCTAGAGAAACCCTATTAAAGGGATCTAAACTTAAGAAGGAAAAATGGCCTCCATTTTGATCTAAGATGTTTATCATACAGATGGAAAGAAGCGGGGAATTTAGCAATGCAAAGCTCCTCCTAGAAGTTCCACTGGCTGCCTCGAAAACTGGTTGAAGATAGTTGGGATTATAAAGGGCCGACCAAAGGCTTCCCTGCGAATTTGGGGTGGCGTCTCTGAAGCCTTGTTTGTTTGTTTTTTGGGTGGTGTTGTTTTTTTAACCCTCACCCAAGGATATTTTTTATTGATCTTTTAGAGAGAGTGGAAGAGAGAGAAACATCGATGTAAGAGAAACACATCCATTTGGTTGCCTCCTGCACGTGTCCTGACTAGGGCCCAGGCTGGGGAGTAGCCTGCACCCAATGTGCCCCCGATCGGAATCAAACCTGGGACCCTTTGGTCTGCAGGCTGATGCTCTATCCACTGAGCCAAACCAGCTAGGGCTTCTCTGAAGCCTTGAATAAGGTCCATTAGCTGCCAGCACTCTTTTTATGGGCTAATCAGACCATTGACTATTTTCTGTGTCTGAATATTTCCTCTAGGCTGCTTCCCAGTAAGCACAGCTTTGATTTATTATTATTATTATTATTATTATTATTATTATTATTCCCTTTCTTATTTCTAGAACCTGTATCTAGCACATAGAGGATCAATAAATATTTGTGGAAAGAAATGACGTTTCTAGTAGGGGGTGCGCTAAATGAGATATGTAGGTACTGAAGCATTTGTGAAATTTTGTTGGCCAGAGTTCATGGTAAGGAAATGCTAGTATAACTTGTACAAGAAACTCTGGTGGTGGAATATAATGTGGAAGCCATTGATTTAGAGGCTCTTTTGTATTGTTTCATGAACAGGGTCTCATTTTCTAGTTTTGAAATGTGGGCCATCACTTTTAGAATTCAGAAGAAAAAGCAAGAACATCCGCAACAGTGTATTAACACATTTTTGTTCATTCCCAAGCTGTTCTGTCTTAGATCTACTAAAATGTATTTACAGTTTTATTCCTTAGCTTTGAAGTAAATTTGCTCCATGTATAGCAGTAATCTAGGGGAGAACCCCCAAATAGATACTAAAATACAAGCTCTGAAATATACTTTTGTGTAAAGCTGTTTTTATATTTCACAAGTTCTGAATTTGCTATAGTCCTCTACTTTCAGGTATTGAATGGATTTATAAAAAGCTTTTGAAGATTAGCAAAATGGGTGCATTTTGCCCAACGTGAAATCTGCTTTTGGTAGATTTTATATGAGAAGTGTTTTGTAAAATCTGGGGTGTTTTTCTCTAAACATTTTTTCCATTATTTTTGAGGTATCTAAACCAAAGTAGTATTAGAAGAAAGCTATTTTTAAAGTATAATTTCTTATCATAATCTTTCAGAAGGGAATAATACTAATGAATTATTTCATGTGTACATAGAATTGTATCAGCTATAGAACATCAGCTATAGAACACAGTTATAATATCCATAACTGCTAATACTTATATAATATCAGTATTAAAGAGCTCTTTTGAAAAAAGCTGAATCATTCTTCCTTATTTTGCATCTGAAGCATTTATTTTTTTTTACCATATGAATTATTAGTATCTGAATTGACTATGGTTGGGTGTGTATGCACATATGTGTGCGTGCATGCGTGTGTGTGTGTGTGATGTGTTTATGCTTATGTGTATATTAAATGTTGAGAAAGGGTTATTTATAGGGATGTGTAATTTATTGCCTTTTTATGCATTTGTTCTCCATGGGCTTACTCAGTGAAGGATTTGAGAATTTGATCCTCACCAGTCTCTTGGGTCTTCTCCCATTTGCTCCATTTGTCCTAAAAGGTCGATTTTAGAAAATGAAATTGGTTTTTGATTGAGTAGGGAACACATACCTATGTGGAAAAATTTATGTATTAGATTGTTTAATCAAGCTATTTGCTTCTTTGTACCCTAAACTCTTTTCTTTAAATAACATTTCAAAGCCATTTTTCACTTTCTTTATTAAAATAGGGTTATTAAAAGCAACCTCCCAGTACAGCTGGGACTAACTTTTTTTAAGTTTTAAAATAAGTGATCATATTTTTCTGTTTAGATGCTAGAATTTTGCTCCATCTCAATAAACTCAATATGTTTTCCAGTGGACACTAAGTTACCCAGATTTATACTGCTAGTAAACGTGAGCAAAGAGATTTGAATCCAAGTCTCTTTGGCATCAGAAGTTCTCTCCTCTTTCTAGTATAATTTGCCACCTCCTGAAAAAAAAACGTAATTTTAACTGAAATGTTTTTGAAAGGATTAATGAAATTGAACACAGTTTCATTGTCAACCATTTATTTCTGGATTACTTCTATGAACAGAGTGCTACCTGTTAGTTCAAAGTTCAAGAAATTGGCCTACTCATCAGTTAAAGGCTCGTGACTTGCTTTTCTCCTCAGATAAGCTTTTTCTGCCATCAGAATTCAGCAAAGATCTTAAGGGGGGGTCTATTTTGTGTCAGAGCGTGAACTGGGTGTTTTCAATATATGATCCTATAAGGTGAGTATTGTCAAGATTTTATAGATGAGGCATGCATACTCAGTGAGGATAAGTAAATGCTTTTAAAAAAAAAGTCTTCCAGAACCAGTTCAATATAATTATAACAACAAAGCAATCATTTAAAAACATATTAAAATTTAGCATGTAGTCTGGCATGAATATCTACAAGCCCTATCTACTTTCACTATCCTATTTCTGTTGAAAAGGCAGTTTAAGCAGTAAAATAAAGATTAACATCTAAAGCTTTTAAATGTTAACAGCTTCTTGTGGATAATGAATATACCATAAAAGTGTGTTTTTAATATATTCATGGGGTTATCCAACCATCATAGCATCTGATTTTGAACTTGCTATTGGTTGTTGGTTTATTCCATTATTAATGGTCATACTTTGATAAGAAAACAGAATTATATATCATAAAAGAATTTAGATTCAATCTCTGATTTTCTGATTCATCCTTGTCCAGCCAAAGTCCAGTAACTTCCTTTCAGGTCTAGTATAAAAAGCATCCTTGACTTCCTTGAAAAATGTTTGCTTACAAGAAAATTAAGCTGGTTTTCACATGTGCCATAGAATATGAAATCCACTTCCTGGTAATGTAATTCTTTAAGTTCTTTGCAACAGACATATTATAAAGGAGAACCCAAAGAATGTCTGCAGCTAATATATACTAAGTGTGCCTTCCTCAAGTTAACAAAATAAGTAAAAAGATTCCCTGAGAACCATGTATGGTCATTCTGGGGCCTGATTCATTACAGAGATCCAACCTTAAGATACAGGATTTGGAAAGCTAAAGACTGGTCTGCTCTCCCCTTGATTTCCATGCTAGAAAGTCACTTGAGGATCCTAATATACTTAATATACTATAGTGTATGGATATATTTAATATACTTTCTACACGAACTCATACAAAAACTTTCATTTTCAAAGTGCTACTGTGTTTTTAATTCAGCTGATGGCTGAAACACTCCCTGGGAGGTAGGAAGTTTTTACCCAGCTTTTGATGAGTTAAATATGATAACACACATTAATTGAAGTCCCTTGTTAGAGATAAGAGCTTGTCCATGGCTGACATTGCAGAAAAGTAGCAGTTTCCTGCCGTAGGGCCCCCCGGCACTTCCTCAAGACTACAGGTAAGTCATCCATGCCTTAGTTTCTATCTATCGATGTATCCACAAAATGTGATATCTGCACAAGACATACTACACTAATATAGTGTGGTAACGTTAGAACATCCATCGGATGACTGTGTGATAGAGAAAAAGACTGGGAGATGAAGAGTTCTGTTTGCTCTCTCGCTTAATTAGCGTAGGGAGGTCCTTTAAGCTGTGCCTCAGGTCTCTTCATACTGTTGGGCAACAGTAATGCCTAATTCGCTCAGTTTCTAAAGCACAAATTTCTTTCCTGACTCTATGCCTTGGCACTTGCCGTTTTTTCTGCCAAAATTATATTCCTTACCTTCCCCGTGACCCCATGAAAATCCTCCTCCTTCAAGTGTCAGCTTAGAAACCATCTCTCTGTGAAACCCTCCCAGTTACCAAATGCAGACGTAGGTTTTCCAAGTGACTTTCTTACCATGTTGGAATAGCGCGCTTAACTGCTCTCCACCTCCCGTTAGACTGGGGGGCTTGCTGAGGGCAAGGGCTAGGTCACATCATTTCTGTATTCCCCACCATGGCAACCAACTCATGGTTTTCTTGAGTTCTGAGTGAATATCATGAAAGGTTGTCCTAGGGAAGGTGATGATTATATAACTTAATTTCTTTGTGTCCTCAAAGCTAAGCATTACAGTGAGAAGGTCAGTCCTTCAGCAGCCAACCCTTAATCAACGGAACAGCCATTGGATGACTGTGTGGTAGAGCAAAAGACTGGGAGACGAAAGGTTCTGTTCGCTCTCAATTAGCTCAGGAAGGTCATTTAAGCTGTTTGTGCCTCAGGTCTCCTCATACTATTGGGCAATGATTCATTCGGTTATTGTGAGAATAAGTTGAGATATTTTATAGGAAAGTAATTTGCAAACTTAAAGCACTGCTAACATGACAAGTAAAGAAGAGACGCGGTATAATCTGGTAGAAAGAACATGTCGTTTGGCCTTAAATGGGATTTTAAGTCCAGACTCCACCACTAATTATTTGACTTCCACAACTTAACTCCAGCGAGCCTATTTCTTTATCTGTCAAGGGAAAGTAATAACACTTTGGCAGCTTCGAGTACTGTTGTGAAGGTCAGAGGGAATTCAGGCAGAGTTCCACTTGCGTTCCATCGGAGTATATTCACCTGTGAGCAGCCAGAGCTTTTTGTCCCTTGTCCATGCATACCTCCGCGCCTCTTTCTGCGACAGCTTCTGTTCCTTGTCCTCCAGAGAGAGCAGACCTCTTCTCTCGGGCTGGAGAGAGAGACAGCAAGGGGGAGGCCCCCAGAGGAAGAGCACAGGCTCCCTGACTTGTGACCCCAGCCAGCCTGGGTGTACCTTGGGATGGGGGCAGCTATTTCTGCTGCAGCTTCTTTTATTATCATATTAGAGTTACAGCATAGATACTTAAAAAAAGGCACATAGCCTAAGTGTACAGATGGCATTTTACATGTGCCTGTAATCAGATCATTGAGTCTCATTGCTGCCCGATATTCCATTTTGTGAATATTCCACATTTTATTTTCTATTTTTCTGTTGGTGGGCATTTGGATAGCTTTCAGTTTAGGGCTGTAGCAAACGGTGTTACTGGGAATGCTTGATTAGTATATGTATTTCTCATGGATCTGTACTTAGCAGCAGAACTGCTGGGTCATAGAATATGCATATGTGCAGTTTTAGTAGATACTGGACCGAAAGTTTCCCAGTATGGTTACACCAGTTCACACTCCCACCATCAGTGTTTAAGAGTTCTGATTGCTCTGCAGCCTGGCCAGCACTTGGTATTATCTGTCCTTTCAATTTTAGGAGTTCTGGTGGATTTTATAATATTGCGTGACGTTTTGGAAATAGGACCATTCCCTCAGCCCCAAAACCTAAAACTAACCTTTAATACATTCATTTTCCAAAATGCAGAATGCACAGAAGCAGGAGATTATATTAGATGTAAATGTCCTTTTACAGTGGTTGGTACCTAGAAGGAAGATGATAAGTGATAGCTGTTTTTTTTCTTTGTGTCCTCAAAGCTAAGCATTACGGTAGATCACCATCACTAAATGCCCTCCCTGTTTTCCAGGGGAGAGTAGGGCATGGTGTATACAAAGGCAAATAAGACATAGTGTCTGCTCCCTGGGGCTCCAGATCTCATTAAGGAGACCAACATTGGATCAGGTTGTTAGACAGGACGATAGGAGCTTGGAGAAAGAGGCAGTGCTTGAGCTGGAACTTGAAGAATAAGTAAGTGTTGGGCAGGAAGAAAAAAGGGATTAGGCTAGAAGGGATGGCAGGGGCACGCACCCTTGGTGGGGAGTGCAGAGTAGACATTGTGCTAGAAGAGGGGCCCCCCGCTAAGGCTGGGGTCTTCAGAAGCTGGGCTCTGTGGTTCAGCTCTTGACTCCTTTGGGGTGTGGGGGGCTGAGCTGGCAACTGTTGAGGGTTTGGTGTGAAGTTACAATACTCTACTGCTGTGTTCTCTGCCCCCGTCTTTTAACTCTTCTTCTTCCTCTGGGAAAGTGGTCAGCTCCCCTCCTCTCTCTCCTGGAGACAAAGCCTGTCCCGAATATGAAGTGTTTGAAAACCACCATCAAAGCTTTGACTGCTGTACAGTGTCACTGGTTTTTATTCTGAGGCCTAGCTTAGCGTTTTTATTCTTATGTGGGCCCAGGTTGCTTTGTGGTGGTAATGAAGTTGAAGAAAATGCTCTTCTGCTTAATACCCTATGAATATAGTTAATAAATGTTCTTGAGGAATGTTGATGATGATGATGATAATGCTGAATATGATCGCCAGGAGTTCATACATTCTTTCATCGATTGTGTCAGGCATTGCTACATAGCAATAAAGAAGAGGAACATGGCTCTGTCCTCATTGAATTTGTGATCTAGTGGGGATCGGACAGGTACACAGTTGGTTCTCCCACAGAGTGATAAGGGCTGTGATGGGTGAAGTGCACAGCAGCACCTCACCCAGATAGGGGGTCAGGGAGGGCTTCCTGGAAGAAGGGACAGAAACCTGATAGTCTCAGAGAGGAGAGTGAGGAGGGAGTGTTCCAGGTAGAGGAAACAGTGTAGGAAGAATGCTGGTTGGAGAAACTGGAAGAAGTTATCAGCCTAGAGCAGAGAGTCTGGAGAGGAGAGGGGTTTTCACCAAAGGACCAGCAGCAGGTGGAGGGTGGGTTGAAGGAGATCAAGGCTGGAGGCAGAGAAACTAATTGTAATAATCAAGGCTTAATAGATAAGTAGCCAACATTCTCAGTACAGTGACTTTGAAAATTCCCTGCTCCCTCAGCCTCCAACCCAAACACCTTGGCTTCTCTAAAGTCCAGTACAGCTATTTGAAGAGTGAAGAAAAATCCCATTAGAAAGAAATATGTGCCACCCTAGCCAGTTTGGCTCAGTGGATAGAGCTTTGGCCTGCGGACTGAAGGGTCCCAGGTTCGAGTCCAGTCAAGGGCATGTACCTTGGTTGCGGGCACATCCCCAGTAGGAGGTGTGCAGGAGGCAGCTGATCGATGTTTCTCTCTACATCGATGTTTCTAACTATCTCTCTCCCTTCCTCTCTGTAAAAAAATCAATAAAATATATTTTTTAAAAAAGAAAGAAAGAAATATGTGCCCCCAAAAATGTATTTTTTCTAGCATCCATATTGACGGACCTTTAAAACTGTGGTTCTTGGTGTGACCATATGAAGTTTTCTTTTTTGCAGGGAATACACCAATGTGAGGTGTATTCTCCAGCTTCTGTACATGAAGCAAGAAATCATTCTGCACCTCTGACTGAGTGCTGTGTTGTACTTCTAGAGACTAAAGAGCTCACATGGCACGTGGTGGAACTGTTTCTCTTTTAAATTGGCCCACCGTGCATTCTAATAGCCTTGCTTCCTGCTCAAGTTCCCAACCCCCACTCATAAGCAAGCTTCCTGTGGGACTGTTATCTGCCACTTACTCTATGGAGGTACATGTATTTCTTTTCTTTGTTCCACCTCTATAGTAATTTCTTACAAAGACTGGGTGCCAGGCATTTCACACATAAGCCCTGAAGTCTGGAAATGAAATTCCTAGCAATTTTCAGAAAATATAAGTGCAACTCAGTAGTTGAGATGTGTTCAGAGTTCTTGGGTTTGTGTTTATCTGAGTACATAAGAGATATTTCACTTAAAGAAAATAGCATGAGAATTGCTATTATAATGAAAATGATATTTGTTGTCTTTTATTAAGAAACTATTAGTCCATCGTGTACAGTAGGCCGCCTGCTGCTTCCACAGGAAGTGGTGGGAACTGCAGTGCACCGCCCAGAGCCGTGTGGTTTTCGCAGGAGGCGCGCCCACCATCTTCTCTCCGGGCCTGCGCTTGGCCATGGCAGCTGCCAGCCAGCCAGCCCCCGTCCCTGTCCCTGTCCATATCTGCTCCATCCCCAGGGGCCAGGCCGAGCCGAGCCGGGGCGCAGTGGCTCGCCAGCCCCCATGTCTCTGCTCTGGGCCTCACCTGCATGCCCAGCCTCCTGCTGTCTGGTCCTGACTCGTTACACGTCTGGCCTAATTTGCCTATTTCCTCTTTATTATATATATAGATAGATACTTTGCACCTGCTCTGCAAAGTACTAGTTGTGTGGGAAAATTTCAGAGAAAATAAGGCATAATATAAAATAGAGCAAGCAGAATAAAAGTGCTAATGCCAACACTCCATTTTGTTATTCCAGGAGAGACACCAGTAATCAGTCATAATACTGTTTCCTATTAAAGCCAGCGTCAGCCTCAGAATTCTTTTCTACACGGCACTTGGGGCAGCTTTTGCATGCATAGATAAAAATCTATCTTCTGCCCTTTATTCAAAAAATAAGTGCATTCCCAGAATCTTGGGTACTCTCCTTGCTTTTTAACTTTTTGTTTTATATTAGTTATATACTAGTAAATCCTTTTTTATGTGATTATTGGAACCTGAGAACTACCTGAGAAAGCAGACTGGGTTAATGTTGCTTTTCAAGAAGTTGAAATTTTCATATTCAAGAAGATATCATTTGTTTTCCATCCATGATTTCTAGTCCCATTACTTGTCACTATAAGCATTATGTTTTTCTTGGTTACTTCCAGAATGATTGTCCCTGTACCATATTATTTGTATAACCAGTTTCAGGACTGTGATGCTGGCAGCTGTTAGTAAATGGCACCCACATTTTTTGGTGTCCTGACACCAAGATTCTCTTCATTACTGCTGGGGTCATCAGCTTTGGCAGAGATTAAAGGTCTCCTTAGTCCTGCCTTAGTGCCATCGCTGATCATTCCATGCCCAGCTGTGTCTTTGACCTTCTTCTCATTCCTCATGTTTTCCATTGGTGCTGCAAGGGCCAGAATTTCAGCTGCACATATTGATAAATCTCAAGTATATAGACTAAGATTCCTCTTACACTCTAGACTCTTAATTTCAGCCATCCGTGGGACATTTCCACCAGGGTGGTAGGAGCTAATATAAAGAGCTAACAAATACTTGTGGCCAGAGGTTGTCCTAAGAACTTTACAATCATGTCTTAATTTAAGCTTTCCAGCAACCCTTAGCAGTTATCATCCCCTTGTTACAGATGAAAAATATAAGGCTTAGAGAATCACACCATTTGTCTGTGGTAGGTCTGGGACTGGTACACAGGCTATCCAGAGTTTAATGGTATATACAGACTCTTCATTTTGGCTTGTACAGTAGAAATCATCCCACCCCTCTACCTAAAAACTTCAGTCTCAGCCTTTAATCAGGCCAGTCCACAGCAGATGCTATCCTGTTCTCATATCCTTCTTCAAGGCCCAATAAGTTATAGGTCTTCCAATTCTGTCCCCCTGAAAAAATAGCTCTCCAATTTCTACTCCCTGCTTTCTACTGGAACCACCACAGACCTTGTGCAGACTATCATTATTTCTTACCTAGAAGGCAGTTTACTCTCCCCCTAGCCCCCACCCCTTTTTTTATCCTGTGGGCTAGGAGAAAAGAACTGGTACAGCAAACCACCATTTTTCTCAGTGATCCTCCTTTTTTAAGTTCATTTTCTACTGTACCTGTCTTGGAGAAAAGGATAAGAAAAATTAGTTTGGAGCAAATGAAGGTTTTTCTCACATCATGCTTTCGCATGCATCTTTGCAATCATGCCTTTTGTTTGCTTGTTTTCTAGGAATGTTTACCCTTGCGGAAGTTGCTTCGCTTAATGACATTCAGCCAACTTACCGAATCCTGAAACCATGGTGGGACGTGTTTATGGATTACCTGGCTGTCGTTATGCTGATGGTAGCCATCTTTGCAGGAACCATGCAACTTACCAAAGATCAGGTGGTCTGCTTGCCAGTATTGCCATCTCCTGTAAATTCAAAGGCACAGACACCACCAGGAAATGTCGACGTTACCACCAATATCCCGAAGATGGAAGCAACCACTGACCAAGACCAACATGAGCGGGTGACAAGTGACATTTCCTTTGACACATCTGCTGTGACACCTGACATACCTCTCAGAGCCAGATATCCTCACCCAGATTCCACAGCTCCAAATCAGGAGGTGAAGAAAGAGAAGAGAGATCCAACAGGCCGGAAAACAAACTTGGATTTTCAGCAATATGTATTTATTAATCAAATGTGTTACCATCTGGCCCTTCCGTGGTATTCTAAGTACTTTCCATACCTTGCTCTTATACATACTATTATTCTCATGGTCAGTAGCAACTTTTGGTTCAAATATCCCAAAACATGCTCAAAAGTAGAACATTTTGTTTCAATATTAGGAAAGTGCTTTGAATCTCCCTGGACTACAAAAGCGTTGTCTGAGACGGCGTGTGAAGACTCGGAGGAGAACAAGCAGAGGATAACAGGTGCCCAGACTCTACCAAAGCATGTGTCCACCAGCAGCGATGAAGGGAGCCCCAGCGCCAGTACCCCGATGATCAACAAAACTGGCTTCAAATTCTCAGCCGAGAAGCCCGTGATTGAAGTCCCCAGCATGACCATCCTGGATAAAAAAGACGGAGAACAGGCCAAGGCCCTCTTTGAGAAAGTGAGGAAGTTCCGTGCCCATGTGGAAGACAGTGACTTGATCTATAAACTCTACGTGGTCCAAACAGTTATCAAAACTGCCAAGTTCATTTTCATCCTCTGCTATACAGCAAACTTCGTCAATGCTATCAGCTTCGAACACGTCTGCAAGCCGAAAGTTGAGCACCTGACCGGTTATGAGGTTTTTGAGTGCACCCACAACATGGCTTATATGCTGAAAAAGCTTCTTATCAGTTACATATCCATTATTTGTGTGTATGGTTTTATCTGCCTCTACACTCTCTTCTGGTTATTCAGGATACCTTTGAAGGAATATTCTTTTGAAAAAGTCCGAGAAGAGAGCAGTTTCAGCGACATTCCAGATGTCAAAAACGATTTCGCGTTCCTTCTGCACATGGTAGACCAGTATGACCAGCTGTATTCCAAGCGTTTCGGTGTGTTCTTGTCAGAAGTCAGTGAAAATAAACTTAGGGAAATTAGTTTGAACCACGAGTGGACATTCGAAAAACTCAGGCAGCATGTGTCACGCAATGCCCAGGACAAGCAGGAGCTGCATCTGTTTATGCTGTCGGGCGTGCCCGATGCTGTCTTCGACCTCACAGACCTAGATGTGCTCAAACTTGAACTGATTCCAGAAGCTAAAATTCCTGCTAAGATTTCTCAAATGACTAATCTCCAAGAACTTCACCTCTGCCATTGCCCTGCGAAAGTGGAACAGACTGCGTTTAGCTTTCTCCGAGATCACTTGAGATGCCTTCACGTGAAGTTCACCGATGTGGCTGAAATTCCTGCCTGGGTCTATTTGCTCAAAAACCTTCGAGAGCTGTACTTGATAGGCAATTTGAACTCTGAAAACAATAAGATGATAGGACTTGAATCTCTCCGAGAGTTGCGGCACCTTAAGATTCTCAACGTAAAGAGCAACTTGACCAAAGTTCCCTCCAACATCACGGATGTGGCTCCACATCTTACAAAGTTAGTCATTCATAATGACGGCACTAAACTCTTGGTACTGAACAGCCTTAAGAAAATGATGAATGTCGCCGAGCTCGAGCTCCAGAACTGTGAGCTAGAGAGAATTCCACATGCAATTTTCAGCCTTTCCAATTTACAGGAACTGGATTTAAAATCAAACAACATACGCACAATTGAAGAAATCATCAGTTTCCAGCATCTAAAGCGACTGACTTGTTTGAAATTATGGCATAATAAAATTGTCACCATTCCTCCCTCCATCACCCATGTCAAAAACTTGGAGTCCCTTTATTTCTCCAACAACAAGCTCGAGTCCTTACCAGTGGCAGTGTTTAGTTTACAGAAACTCCGATGCTTAGATGTAAGCTACAACAACATTTCAATGATTCCAATAGAAATAGGATTGCTTCAGAACCTGCAGCATTTGCATATCACTGGGAACAAAGTGGACCTTCTGCCAAAACAATTGTTTAAATGCGTGAAGTTGAGGACTTTGAATCTGGGGCAAAATTGCATCTCCTCTCTCCCAGACAAAATTGGTCAGCTCTCCCAGCTCACCCAGCTGGAGCTGAAGGGCAACTGCTTGGACCGCCTGCCAGCCCAGCTGGGCCAGTGTCGCCTGCTCAAGAAAAGCGGGCTTGTTGTGGAAGATCACCTTTTTGACACCCTGCCACTCGAAGTCAAAGAAGCATTGAATCAAGACACAAATGTTCCTTTTGCAAATGGGATTTAAACTGAGATAATACATGCACATCCATGTGCAGGAACAACTTCCTAGATTGCAAATGCTCACGTGCAAGTTATTGCAAAAATAATGCGTTTTAGGAGTAGACACATCTTTAAAAATAAAACACAGAGAGGATGCATAGAAGGCTGATAGAAGACATAACTGAATGTTCAATGTTTGTAGTGTTTTAAGTCATTCATTTCCAAATCTTTTTTTTTTTTCTTTTGGGGAAAGGGAAGCAAAAAGTATAATCACTAATCTTGGTTTCTTTTTAAATTGTTTGTAACTTGGATGCTGCCGCTACTGAATGTTTACAAATTGCTTGCCTGCTAAAGTAAATGATTAAATTGACATTTTCTTACTATATCACCTTTATTGAGGTGTCTTGATTTACTTTGCTTTAACTCAGACCACTAAAGACATATCAAGTCTAAGCTTTTAAATATAGATTTGCTGAAATATTGATTCCTTTCCTGTTATAATTTAAAGCACCTCAAATAAGCATTTCTTATAATATTTGGCTGGTACAACTGTTTCTGAGATTCCCATTTTATAGATTTTACACTTTCAGAAGTCTAGCATACAGTAAAGGTGTGTGGCTTTGTTTATTTTTAAAGACTACATAATGACAAAAATAATAGAAAATAGCATTCCTCTTAGTAATAGCTGTTTTCCCATAGCCTGGAGTTATGATTATATGGTGCATTTTTTTGCCAATAATATAGGGTTACCAATAAATAGAAAATGTTTTTTTTTTTAAATAAATTTATCTGATTACAACCAACATAGAATTTTTAATGGCTTAATGATTAACAACCTTCCACTGTCTATCACCTTTTGGAAATAACACAGAATCTAAGTGAGTCTTATTGAATTGTTTGCCCTGTTTTCGCTGTTGGGGAGGGGCGGGAAGGGCTTGTACTTCATTGGGTTGGAAAACTCCTAACTTTCCATACTCATTTTAGTGACAGGCTGTATTTCCTGTGTTTGTCTGCAGGTAGGAGGGGTCATACCCAGGGAAATGCTGGCAGAATGTCTATTTTAATTTAGAGCTTTCCTTCTTTATTTAACTTACAAAGTGTCTAAATCCGTTTCGGAAAACCAAAAACTTCTCTGCCACCCGTTTAGGTCTTGGCTGGCAAGCATTTCATAGGCCTTTCTGTGCGAGTGTTTTTCCAAGAGGTAAGTACTCAGTGGCAAAGTAGTATCCTTTCTACATAAGACACAAGGCACCTAGTGAAACACGGGTCGTTCTCTTGTCACCCCTTAGGAAGGCTTGAAGGCTGTTGCAGAGAATAGGAAAAGATGGACTCACAACCCTGCTTTTCTCCCGAAGAACTGAACTCTGGGGGGGCTGGCCTGTTGCAAGTGCTGGTGAACCTTTATCTGCTGTACGGCTTGTAGGTACTTGGAGAAGTATCCCCTCCGGTCGAAAAGCCTGTGGCCACGGTGGCTCAGTTAGGAACTGATCCCGGCCCCAGCATCCAACCGCTCCCTCTCCTGAAAGACTTGCGATAGAGGGAAAGCTTCTGAAAGTCCGCGTTTAGACAGAAGGAAATGGTAACTGTGGGGCATGAACAAATTCTCTCCCATGTATATACCTTCCTATCAGCATTCATTAATATAATCACTAGCATTGATTGTGCGCCTACTCTGTGCCTAGCCAGTTCAAGGAACTGGGGATTTAAACTGAGATAATACGTGCAAATAATACAAATGATTGATTATGATTGTAGCACAGAAGGTTTATAGAATCTGCATGAATGAATAACGGCTGGGATGGGGGCAAAGTTCGTTAAAGAGGGGCTTCAGGGAGCTTTTGCACTGACAAACTCTGCTGTACACACTCCTGGACACTGCCCTCCCACAGCCGTACACACTGTTTGCCCTGCTTAGTAATGCCACCACCAGAAATTGGTACAGCATTTTCAGAGGGGTGAGGCCAGATCTCATGATCCTTGCTTTACAGACTAGGAGGCTTGTCTTCCTTTCTTAAAACAAGAGCATGTTGTATTTGAAGGGTACAAGTGGCAGGCCACCCACTGCTTGCTTGCCTGGCTTTTCAGAGGGGAGAACCATAGGAGCTGGAGGCTGTGCCACACCCCCAACGCTTGGCCACCGCCAGCTGCCTGTAGGCACCTGTTTTTTAATTAGTACTTGGGGTTCAGCCACTTAGAACCGATTGGTGTTACATGCCTCCAAACAATATCAAGGGGTACCTTTTCTCATACCAAGACTTCTGTGCACCTTATCAGCCCCTAATGATTTCCTTGAGCTCCGAAGAGTTCATGGTCAATTGATTTAAATGCTGCATTCCTTGCCACTATTTGCAAGTAGCAATATTTTAAAAGCAGTTTCCTAGGAAATGCTGATTCATCTAACAGACTTTAAATGTGCTGCATCTTGGGAGTTTCAACAAAACAGAAGATTAAATTAGGAGCCCAAATACACTGTCCACCCAGATATCTATCTTCACCAATTCATGTTGGCACCGCACGCACCAGACGTATGGGGGTGGGGGAGAAGGAGACACAGGATGTACACGTTTTGGCTAACAAGTGTTTTTTATATCTTTTTTTCAAAGTCCCTTGAGCTTCCTCTGAAGAAAATTATTTTCTGGTTTACTTTTCCTGTTCGACTTTTTTCCCTCAGCATTCAGTTGGCTCAACAGGAGTATTTTTTTAACATAAGCTGAAAGTGTTACAGGGACCCCGTTCTCTGTCGTGGCAATTTAATAGCAGGTAGAAAGTTTGTTCTCTATAAGTCCTGGCCTGCTAGTCTTGACCATTTGACATTTTTCACATATAAAAGGGGAAACTTTTATGTTTTATCAATATGATTGCTAGCACTTTCTCTGACTGCCTCCCCTGGACTCTGTTTTGACCAGCAACTAAACTCCCAAGTTGCTGATGGCAGCAGACTCCCAAGTGCCCTTGAGACCAACGCCCCATGGTTGCTCCCTTTCACCTTGCTGAATAAAAGCCAGAGTGCTGTCCTCTCCCTAAGATTGCTGGCAGCACTTGCGTCAGTAATTCATTCCAATAAAATGGTCCCTTTATCAACTGAATCTCCAAACAAAGGCTGTACTAACAAAAAGCCCCTTTCATGAAAAGGAAAAGGAGGGTGAAAAAAAGAAAATAAAGAAACCCTGGAAAACAGTTTTCAAATGTCCTCTAACTTGTGACTGCGACACAAAGAAGTGGCCTCTTTGTGGCCGGGCTGGGCCTGACCAGCTGTGGCTCTCCCAGGACACGGGCACCAGGTGTTCAGAGTGGTGTCTGCCCCAGGGGAGCGGGCAGAATGGCCTGGCCTGGCGACAGTCATGCTGCCAGCATTGGGGAAAGCCCCTTAGCTCACAAATCTGAAAGGTCCAGAGTAGAGTATCTCTCCTCTCTTCATCCTTCTGACCCTGAAAATACAACGTATAAATAGTCCCAGGTAAGCATCGTCTTGTGGAAATGTACACGATTTTTTGCTTAGTCAATCCTTCAGGTTTGGTATGGGTTTTTTTAATCCTCACCCAAGGATATGTTTTTGGGTTTTGTGGGGGTTTTTTGTTTTGTTTTTCTTATTGATCTTAGAAGCAGGGAGGGGGGAGGGAGAGAGAGAGAAACATTGCTATGAGAGAGAATGACCCATTGCCTCCCGAATGCACCCCAACCAGGGATTGAACCTGCAAGCTATAGATATGTGCCCTGACCAGGAATCAAACCCTTTTGGTGTATGGGATGCCACTCTAATCAACCGAGCCACCCGGCCAGGCAGTCCTGCAGGTTTTGTCTCATAGACTCATGATCTGCTACCCTCCCCTCCTGCTGTGGGGCCCCTGATGGTGCAAAGTGCCTGCTGTCTCTATATCTGTCCTTCAAGATTCCAGGCTCTGGAGCCAGTGTCTGATATGAATCCTGCCTCTGCCTCAGCTGTATGACCAAAGCCAGATACTTAACTTTTCCAAGCCTCAGTCTCTTCTGTAAATGGGCATAATTATAGTGTCTACCTATGGCATGTTTTGTGAAGATCAAATGAGGTGATTTACTTTAGGTGCTGTGCCTGTCAGATAGTAAGTACTCGACAATATTCTGCTGTAATTTTTTTTTACCCTTGACCATGACAGAGTGTTAGCTTGGCCTCATGTGCACTCTCTCATTCCTTGGCCATGGCATTTTCGGTGGACACTTAGGATCACAGAATAAAATGTGTATAAAATAAACCATTACTCGGGGCTAGACGTAGCCATGTGACTGAATTCTAGCCAAAAGAGTGGGAATGGAAGTGGAATGTGCAGTTTCCAGATCAGGGCCTTAAACGTGAGGGCATGCTGTCCCCTGACTTGTTCCTGTTGGTCAAACTGCAGAGAAAGAAATGAATCCAGTGCAGACCAGGCATGGCTCAGCAGCAGGACAGAAGCAGCTGGGGCTCCTGACAACTTCCAGGAGCAAGGTTACATAAAGGGCATAAACTCTCTTGTTTGCGCCTCTTTTTTAAAAAAATTTATATACATATATATGTGTGTATATATATGTATATGTGTGTATATATATATATATATACACACACACACACACATATATATATATATATGATTTCAGAAAGGAAGAGAGAGAATAATGATGAGAATCATTGATTGGCTGCCTCCTGCAGAGATCGACCCACCTGCCCCAGGGATAGGTCGATGTTCAACCACTGAGCTACATTGGCTGGGCTGTTTATAGCTCTTGATGAGGGGGCCCTGATACATGCAAGTCCTAAAGACTTGTTACTCAAACTGCCCTGCAGGGCCAGCACCTGGGGGCTTCTTAGAAAGGCACAATCTCAGATTCCTCCCGACCTAAGGAATCAAAGTGTATGTTTTAACAAGGTGATATTCAGGTCATTCACAGGCAAGTTAAAATTTGAGAAGCATAGTCCTAAACACACCTATGGACCAATCAGCTGGTCATCATCAGGAGCTGGGACTAGGAAGAGGATGTGCTGGTGGCCAGTGTTTTCCTCACCATCGGTTTCTGCCGCTCCCAGCAGCCTCTTGCGGAGTGCTAGTTGGGGAGGAATTGGGGTTTTGCTGGTGCTTGTGGCTTAAACCAACTTCCATGTCCCTCTACCCCATTTGCTCCTGCTGGCAACCATAACCACAGGAAGGAGGGGTGCCATTGTCCGCTGCTCGAAGAGGTGGTAGTAATATATATCATTCTCCCAGGATCCTGAGGTTCGAAGGTCCTATAACTGCCCTAATGACATATGCACTGTGCTCAGCCCTTAGACACCCTTCTCAAATCTGGGCAGCTAAACAACCCCATTTTGTTGTTTAACCTTGAGGTTGAGTCTGGGTAAGCTGCTTCAAGCTCACTCAACCATGAGATAACCTGCCCATTTCGAGCCTTTTCAGAATGTCCCTGGAAACTGCCAAATAGCGTGGCATGAGTAGTTGACTGGAACCGTTTCTGGGGAAGGCCTACCCAAAGAAACCACCAGGTGGTAAGCCACGCTGTATAGGTAACTGTCAAGGAATATATTTCTTTCTGTAAATAGTAGCCACATAATTCAGTACTTTATTTTTTTTTAATATTTTATTGATTTTTTTACAGAGAGGAAGGGAGAGGGATAGAGAGTTAGAAACATCGATGAGAGAGAAACATCACATGCCCTTGACCGGAATCGAACCCGGGACCCTTGAATCCGCAGGCCGACGCTCTAGCCACTGAGCCAAACCGGTTAGGGCTATAATTCAGTACTTTAAACTGCAGGACTGCCTGGATGGAAACCTCTTCAAAGTGGATCTCCAAGCGTGATCTCCAGGCTCTCTATTTGGCTGTGGTTGTGGTGAAAACAGCTGGACACCATCCAGATAGTAACCCTTCATCTTCTTGAAGGTGGTGATGAAATCGCCCATCCTCTCCTGTTCCTCATGATGTTGTGAGGTTATGTCAGCGCAGTGCCTAGAGGACCCTGGAGATGAACAGCGCGTAAATATAGTTTGCTATTAATTTATCATCACAGTAGGCAGGGACGACAGTGTTTTCATCTCTGCCTGAGAAGTAGCCAATACATATTCAAGACCTCACCTTCCACTTACCAATTCTAAATAACTGCTACTTTTTTAGGGCATTCTGCTGCAGGTTTCCTTTTATGAAGGTGGAAGAAGACCTTAGAACGTTGATAGGGCAATCTAATAGGTCAGACTCTGCTAGATGGGCACTTGACTTACTGGGAGGTGTGAATTCTTCCCATATTTCAAAAGAAGAAACTGAGGTTAGGCAATCTTCTAAGGTCACCTAGGCAGCAGGAAATGGCGCATGCTAAATGGGTATTTAATCTCATCCTCACAAGACCACTATGAGAAAGGCATTAGCCTCACTGAAGTGATGAACAAAATGACTCAGGATTATTCGTCTCTGTTTCCACATTGTAACCAGCAGATTCAGCCTCAAACTCAGGCGTGCCTACAACCAGACAACTACAGGACAGCGGGCTGGTGCTCTGTCAGCAATTCAGAAAGAGGTTTTGAAACCTGTGTTGAGCCCTAGTCATTTTGGCTCCGTGGGTAGAGTGTTGGCCTGGGGACTGATGAGTCCAGGGTTTGATTCTGATCAAGGGCCCGTACCTTGGTTGCTGGCTGCAATCACAACCCTGGTTGGGTGTGTGAGGGAGGCAACCAATCAATGTTTCTCTGTCTCTCCCCCTTCCCTTCCACTCTCTCTAAAAATCAATGGAAAAATATCCTCGGGTGAGGATTAACAAAAACAAAAAACAAAAAAAAAGAAAGAAACCTGTGTTGACATCCAGTTACATAAATCTGCCCCAAGCTAAGATTTTCCTTCCTGCATTAGTATGAGGCGTTTTTGATGTGTCTCAAGTTGTCCTTAGTGTTACAACTTGTTTCCTGTTAGGCTCTGACAGTCATGAAAGGGCACTCCACCCAAGGTAATGTAATTATTTTCCTTCACTAAATGTTCAGGGCATGCCCTTTTTACGCCTGGTCATTGACTCGGGAATGAGAAAGCTCTGTCGCAGCTATTGGATGCAGAGTCGATGTGGTGGGGAGAGACATTCCACGGGTCCAGAAGGTGGGTGCAGGAGAACACTAACATTTGCTGGGCCCTCCAGGCAGATGTGACTTTTCCTGCCAGCACGGCATCTCCGACAGATGCTCCAGCTGCTACCAACCCAGGCAGCACCAGTGCGGGCAACGCCCTGACCTTTATTTTTAACTGGGTCTCTTTCTCCTTCCGTTGAGGGTCACTGACTTCACCGTCTGAACTTGGGCAATAATTTTGGGCAGATATTTGTGGGCTGGGGGTAGAAAGAACCCAGTTTTGCATGGAAGAAGCTGATGACAAGAAAGAATGCAAAAAGTTGAGGAAGCTAACATTCCCACCCCGACTGGTACCTTTAAACTCCTCTCACCTCCAGATTTGCATTTCAAAACTTCCAGAATGTTTTGATTTTTTTTTTATTTTTATTTTTTGGCTTCCTCCCTTAGTCATTGTAATTTGGTCTAATATTTTACCTAAAGTGAGCTCAGTTTGGTGGAGTGAATTTTAACCAAGACATGAATTATCATTTGAAAAGCATTTGTGAACGTGAGTAGAAATTTTTCACAAGATAACACAACTCCTACAATCAATATAAACAGACGGGTCTTCTCATTGACCAGGACTAAAATTAGTGTTGGTAGTGACCAGGAAAGTCTTCGGAAGGAGCAATAAGTAGCAGCTCAGAGGCAGCCTGGTAAAAGGCAGGGATATTTTAAAATATTGTAAACAGCTATTCTATTATTTACAGAATAAAATTAGCGCAATGACACATTCTGAGTATGGCCTCACTTCTTCCACCAGCCAGAGCTGAAGGCGCAGTAAATAACATGTGTGCTCAATTGCAGTGAATCGGGCCCTGGGGCAGTGGCTTCGTTGGGGGGGGGCAGGGGGGGAGGAAGGGGGGGAATTCCAAGAGGTAGTAAGGTCACTACTAAAAAATTCTCCTGATTGCATGAAATTAATTTTCTTGGCCTGAGACTTAATTCCCTGTGTATAAGCAGCCTCCTGCCACCAGCTCAGCCACCTGCTCTTTGTCACCGGAACTGAGAAGCTGCGGAGTTGGTGGCTGTGGTTCAGGCTGAAACTGCTTCACTAGCAAGTCATGTCACGCGGGTGGGGGTAATGAAAGTATATCCCTCAGAGCACAGTTGTCTGGATTCATTTAGTTACCACATACGAAACACTTAGGACAATGTCTACCACGTTGAGTACTTAGTATGTTTCATTGTCTTCATTAATGTTTCTTAAGTATTTGGAAGATGTATCCATAGCATAAGCCTATTTAAATATGCTATTACACTAGCGGTAAGGAAATGAACACTGCCCAAGTAGAAACTAAGTGTGCTGTTCTCCCCTTTCAAAAGCCAGCAAAGCCAAGTTATTGGGAACTTGTTGCTTGTCTCACAAGCAACATTTCATTCATTCATTAGTCTGTTTATTTTGCTTAGCAAATCAGGGCCCTGGCAGGTATGGTTCAGTTGGTTGGGCACTGTCCTGTACAAAGAAGGTTGCCAGTTTGATTCCCAGTTAGGGCACTTTCTCTCTCTCTCTCTCTTTCTCTCAAAATAAATAATAATTTAAAAAAAGAGTTGTCTTTGGTTGGTTATGAATGTTTCTAAGACCCTGGCCCATCTGCCCAAAGGCCCGAAGACAGATTTCCAAAGAATAGCTGCAAGGAACTCTGTCTTGGACTAATTGATTAGATCCTCCATAAAAATGTTGGCTATTCTAGCTGTACAGTGAATAAGGAATTGATTGCTGGTATAGGGCCCCCCCCAAAAAAATTATTTTCCCTTTCCTGTATTAGATTCATTGACCAGCTCCTGTAAATTAGATTGACAAAAGATATCAATGAGAGAAAATTTTTTAAAAGTTTACTGACAAGTACTTTGTGCATGCACATGGGAATACTCCGAGATGAGTGCTCAAAAGGGTGGTCAGAACGTGTGCTTATATAACATTTTTTAAAAAAAGAAAACCAGCAATACATTTTAGAGACCTTGACCAGACAAAGCAAAAGGACTTTAAGGTCTTCCGGGGTGGGGGATTATGGGGAGGCAAACATATGGGGAAACTAATGGCAGATGAGGGTTAGTTTTAGGCAAGTTTCT
Source organism: Murina feae (assembly GCA_004026665.1). NCBI lineage: Eukaryota > Metazoa > Chordata > Mammalia > Chiroptera > Vespertilionidae > Murina > Murina feae. Next base: position 29,909 of record PVJC01004593.1, on the reverse strand, counting down.
TTTGTAGATTCCTCTGGTGCCATCTCTGAGCTGATAAGGGTCTAGAATTGTCTACAGTGATTAACTTCTGTCCTTTCTGGTAGAGAGGAGAGACAGGACATCTTTGCAAAGCTGCATCCTGCTTTTGGACAAATAGACGTAGGCAGAGAGCTTTTTTTGTATCTGCTTTTTCTCAATTGCCTTCAGCTTAAAATAATCCTTATGCCAAAGTGACATATTTGGGGGTTGCATATTCCATCTCCCTTCACTGGACTAATCAGAATTTTGTGATTTTTATTTAGTTAACTTGAAACTTATACTAAGACTGGTCATTGGGGTTGAAAGTATTCAACCTTTTCTAATCTATTCAAGAAGATAAAAATCCTTTCTATGAGCACAAATAGTTGGTCATTGCTTCCTTTAAATAATTCATTTCAAATATTTATTTTTAAAATATCTGGTTTGAAAATGCCAAGCTTATGTCTAAGGGGATGGTCATTTGAAAATAAACATTCTTTCTACTCGTGAGAGTTAGTTCGCTCTTCTTGGACTTAGGAAAAAGGTGGGTATATACACAATGTTTAGTAAATGCATATGTTGGCCATAGCACAGCACACTTGCACTTTGAACAGAATGCTTATTTTTAAAAGTACTTTCTGTCCAGGTTTGCACTGAGCATCTCTGTTTACCCATCTACTCCTTTGCCAACCAAAGAAGAAGAAGAAAAAGCGAATAGAGCTTTTACAAGGTAACACAACTCATACAATCTTTCCATTGCACTTTTAACTCTGTCAGCCCCAACCCACACCTGGATGTAAACAACGATGAGATATACACTGTTATCTGAGAGTCTGTGAGATCTCAACTTGATTTGAAAGTTCAGCTCAATTGGTTGCATTTTTTAAATTAGAAACAGACCGTGAGATGTTCAGGGCTTAAATACAGCAGACTTTTATTGTTTTATTACCTCAAAGATCAACCCTCTACTATATCCACTCTTTTTTTTTAGAAGATTCCTTTTAGGATTCATTGTACCAACAAAGAAGGGGCAATGATAATGGGAAGACTGGGTGCAGAATAATAGGGAGATTGCTCAGGCCAGTTCAGTCATTTCTTCAAGAAATAACCTAGCTCCTACCTTATAGAAACTGGGCAATATGCGAAGTGCTGCAGTGAATCAGAAGTATTTGAATTGATTCCTATCAAGAAACAATTGCATTGATGCAGTGTTTTTCTGTCCTTGCCAGGCCTCTGCTCCCTTCCCTCACCTCTGTCCATAGGGGTGCAATGCCTGTGGGAGAGCAGTCAGAGCACAGCCCTCCAAGAATCGAGACCTGCCCTTCTCACCATCTACATTCGGTCCCGTTTACCCCCTTGGTCCTCTCTTGCCTCTGTGCCCACATGTTGGCATTAAAGGACACAGCTTGCCCTTGTTTGCTGATACTTATGGAATCTTCAAAGTGCTCTGATGTCTTTTTTCTGATTACAAAGGTCACACATGTTCATCGTTACAGAAAAGTCAAGTATTACAGAAATGCGTGTTCTCTGAAAACATGTCACTCCACCCCTCAAAACCCTGCACAGACTTTGCTTTTGTTTTAATTAAAAAGCAAAGTCATCAAAGGGCCTACTGATTTGCATACTTTTTACCTCTGTTCTCCATGTCCCCAGTTCTGCCCTCACTTACTGGTCCAGCATCACACCATTCCAGCTTCCCTGCACATCTGCGCCTTTGCACAGCTGTTCCTTCTGCTGGAATGCTCTCCTCAGGTATCTGCATGGCTTCTGTCTTAGTCAGCTCAGCTGCCATAACAAAATACCATAAATGAGTGGCTTAAAGCACAGAAATGTATTCTCCCACAGTTCTGAGGGATAGAGGTGCAAGATCAAGATTCTAGCTCATTTGGTTTCTAGTGAGAACGCTCTTCCTGGTTTGCAGACCACCACCTTCTTGCTCTGTCCTCACACGGCCTTTCCTGGGTGCAATCTGATGACCTCATTTAACCTCAGCTACTTCCTTAGAGGCCCCATCTTGAAATACACTGGGGTTAGGGCTTCAGCACAGGAATTTGGGGAAGACACAAACATTCAGCCCCTAGCAGTTTCTTCGTTCGTTCTAGTTGGCATATCACCTTCACAGAGAAGTTTTCTGGCCTCCTTTTTGAAACACTAATTTATTATTTCTCATAGCTCTGTGGGTTAGCTGGGTCCACTGGGGTTATTCATGAGCCGCAATCATCGGGCAGCTGAACTGGGACCAGAGGGTGAAAGGTTGCCTCCCCCTCACAGTGGTGCTGTTGGCAGGGCTCTCTCTTCATGGGGGTATCTCACTCTTTTACAGTCTAGTCTGGGCTTCCTCACACAACAGCTAGAATCTTTCAAAAGGGTGAGATGGGAAGCGTCAAGGCCTCTCAGAACCTGGCCTCTAAAGAGCCCATCGGGAACAGCGGAGTCCACTGCCAGGGGTGTGCACTCAGGGTGGCATGACTCGTCAGGGGCTGCAATTGTCACAGTCTGCCATGCCACTCAATCAAAATCACAACTTCGCTCTTACTTTTTTCATTGTTATTACCCTTTTTAACAAATATTGTTATTGATTTTTAGAGAAAGAGGAAAGGAGAGGGGGAGAGAAAGAGAAACATGGACGGGAGAGTGAAACATCTATCAGCTGCCTCCTGCAACCCCTCCCATAGGGGATGGAGCTGGAGAACTGGGCCTGTGCCCTGACTGGGAATGGAGCCAGCAACCTTTCAGTGCACAGGACGATGACAACCAACCAACTAAGCCACATGGACAAAGGCCATTATTATCCTTGTTTAGCAAATTATAAATTCTACACAAAGTATTTGTCTGTTTTTGTTCACAAATATATCTCCATTCCCTAGGATAGAGTCTAGTCTATGGTAGATGCTTACTAAGTATTTATTAAGTGATTGAAAACATTAATTTTATTAGTTTGGGCATGTTTTTACTGTTAAAAAGCAGTTTACCATAAAATGATCTTATCTTACCTTTCACAGCAACCTCAGACAGGATATGTATCATTGCTATCACTTGACAGACGAAGAAACCAAGGCCTAGACAGGGTGAGTGACTTGCCCAAGGCCACACCACTGATAAGAAGAAAGCTCTGACTTCACATCCAAGGCTTTCTACCAGCCACCATGCAACCTTCCAGGTGAAATGTACCCTTTGCCTTTTGTAGTATTTCCTTTCCCAAGACTTTGCTTGGGGAGCTCTGTAGAGGAAATAGTTTGGGTTACACAACTGGCTACAGGGCAGGTGGCCAAGAGGAGAAACATTATCTCTCTGAAATCTTCCCATAGAGGCCAAAACCTAAAGGTCTCCATGACACAGAACTATCAAGACACTGAAAGGCAAGGTTGTTGGGCCTATCTGTATGGACCTTGCTCTGGACTGCACCGCACTGTTTGTGTAGAGTTAAACTTTAAAGCCATGTGTCTAACCACTGTTTGCCATGCTGTTCTGGTCTGGATACACCTTGATTTGAGCCTGTAGGGAGCAGAACATAATCTCCTCTCAAGCTCTGAGCTGCTGTTCCACTCAGAGAAGGTTTGGTGAAAGAGTAAATCTTAGTACCAAAGGGAAGTGATACCAGATGAAGAAAGTACTCAACTCTGCACATTAAAATGTGTTTTGATACTTTCTGGGATGGAGAAGAAAAAGCTTGTTTCTTTTAGGAAAAGCTTGGGCGGCGGCTTGCAGAAATCACTTTTAAAACAGAAAGTGCCCTGCTGGTGTGCCTCAGTCGGTGGGAGTGCTATCCCATCCACCATAAGGTGATGAGTTCCATCATTCCTGGTCAGGGCACATACACAGGTTGTGTATTCAACCCCCATGAGGGAGCATACTGGAGGCAACTGACTGATGTTTCTCACATCGATGTTTCTTTCCCTCTCTCTCCCTTCATCTCTCTCTCTCTCTCAAATCAATAAAAACATATCCTCAGGAGAGGATTTTAAAAAATAATAAACTACAAAATAAAACAAAGTTTTACACTTTCTGCCTCGTTCTTTCTCTCAACTTGTCATGAGGTTTTTAATTTACTACTTAACGTCATTTTAAGTAAAGGAAAATTAAAACTTTAGATTAGAGAGAGAACCAAGATGAGAGCATAGGTAAACACCTGTACTTGCTGTCTCCCACAACCATATTAAAATTACAACTAAAATACAGAACAACTATCATCCAGAACCTTGGGAAAGCTGGCTGAGTGGAAGTACCACTAGAGAGGTGAAGAAGAAAGCGCATTGAGACTGGTAAGAGGTGCGGAAGTGTGGAGGCAGGGAATGGGCTGGCACCTGGATGTGCTGCTTTTTTAATCGGGAAGGAGATGCAAGCTCCTGCTTGCTCTGAGCTCCAGTTCCGGGCGAGACTCTGGGGGACCCAGGCATGTACAGGGAGAAACTGGACTGTTTGGCATCAGGGCATGAACACGGGGGCAGCTTTCTTCCAGATGGACATGCTCGCATCGGTCATTGTTCCTGAGCTGGGACCTCCCTGGTGCAGGGTTGACCGGCAGCCATTGATGCTTGCTCTGCCCTGGAGATTCCCTGAGACCTCGCACCTTCCAATTTACAACCCCACCCAAGCTGTGTGCAGTGGCTTTTGCATATGATTTGCTGGTCCTTTCTCAGCCTAAAACCTGTCAAACTGCAGCTGGGTCAGGGAGCCCCAAAGCTATCAAAAGAAGGCAAAGACCATGCTCCCCTGGGCAAGCTGAACAAAAACTCCTCGAAGACCTGAACACACACCCTGAGGATGGCTGCCTTGGGAGGACAGTCTGAAGACCTCCAGAACCTAGATCTGCAGCTCTCAAGTGTGATGTGAATTAAGAGATTTTGGATTTTCTAATCCAGTGGTTAATTTATTAGGGATCAGGACGGAGGATATGTGATCTCACAAATGTAAGAGTTCTGTGGAGACAATAGAAAGAATCACTTGAAATTGGAAGAAGAAGAAGAAGAAGAAGAAGAAGAAGAAGAAGAAGAAGAAGAAGAAGAAGAAGAAGAAGAAGAAGAAGGCAAAGACCAGCACCATAGCAGCCTGCCTTGCTTCACAGCTGCGCCTCATCTGGGCACTTCCAAAAACTATACAAAGGGGAGGAATCTTCAGATCTCTCTATAGCTCCTGCTTGGTGGCCCCAGGCAGCGGCTGACTTTGCACCTCCTTGGATATCCAATAGCCCAGTGTACCCAGTGGTCAGTGTGAGACCATCCAGATTACAACTCTTCACATCTATAAGTTACACACTCAAGGGGCAGACTTAGTGAGCACCAAAGCCCCAGTGAAGCAAGTCCTTCCCCATAAGGGTGTCTCCTGCACAACAGATCTTCCATTGTAGACACAACTGGTCCTCACAGTCAGTTGGCCTGGAGCTCAATTCCTCCCAGTGATACCAATAGCAATTAAGGCTCAACTTCAACAGACTGTGCACAAAGCCCACAAAGGGGTGCACCAAGAATGTCCACCTCAGGTGAGTGAGGAGGCTGAGCCACTGGGCCCATAGGACACCTACTACACAAGGCCACTCTATCATCTCAAGGAAACTTAGCAGCTACCCAATACATAGAAACAAATACAGGGAGCCAAAATGTGGAGACAAAGAGATGTGTCACAAATGAAAGAAATGGAAGAAAGCAAACTACTGGATATAGAGTTCAAAATCACAGTTATAAGGTTACTCAAGAATCTTATAGAAACCTCCGAGGAACTTAGTGAGGCCTTTAAAGATCTTAGTGAGAATGCCAAAAAAACGGAAAAGGACCAGTCAGAAATTAAGCATACACTGACTGAAATAAAGAATAACATACAGAGATTCAACAGCAGACTAGAGGATTCTAAGAATCAAGTCAAAAATTTGAAATACGAGGAAGCAAAAAACACCCAACTGGAAGAGCAAAAAAGCAAAAAGAATCCAAAAATATGAAGATAGTGTAAGGAGCCTCTGGGACAACTTTAAGCATACCAGTTTTATTTACTGTGTTCACACATATGTGCCCTTGTCACTTACTTCAGCATGAGTTGTGAAATCCAAGTTCAAAGATAAAATTATTAAAAATCCCAGGATGTTGACCACAGAGCATTAAACCAAGTGCACTGTGACTATACAGGTCTCTTGGTCCCGAAGCAGCCTTAGTTCTCTCTCTGTGCCCAAGGGAAAGATAGTTTGCCAGTTTGCTTCAGGAGCTGTGATACACACCCTTCCATCTCTGCTCTCTATGGTTCTTGCCACCGTCTCCATCTCTGGCCAGGAGAGTGTTAATGTTTGTTTATGGAGTTACATATCCTGAAAGACATCATGAAAGGAAAACTTTCTTTCTTTCTTTCTTTCTTTCTTTCTTTCTTTCTTTCTTTCTTTCTTTCTTTCTTTCTTTCTTTCTTTCTTTCTTTCTTTTTGAGAGAGAGATGGGGAGGGAAGCATTGATGTAAGAGAGAAACATCGATTGGTTGTCCCAATCAGGAATTAAACCCGCAATCTTTTAGTGTATGAAGATGATGTACCAAGCAACTAGGCCACCTGGCCAGGACAGAAACTATTCTTTTCTTAATTCATGCAATACATCCATTTGAATTGTCTACTGTGTGCCAAGCACAATCCTAATGGTTAATTATTCCATTTGACTCTTAATGGAACCTTTGGTTGTATGGTACAGGTCTCATAAACAGAGCAACCTGTATGGTTATTGAACATTCAGATTTTCTTGCAAATACATGTCCTTTGAATGCATCCTGTCTCCCTCCAAGGTATGCCAGGTAGAGCTTGGCCTGAGCATGACTAATACATTTAAATGAATTTGTTCTCAGCTATTATCATATTTCAGCAATATTTCTTTCTTGATTAACTACCTTTTTCTATTAACTTGTTTTTGTGTATGTTGTGAACTTTTTATTATGGAAAATCTCAGGAATGTACCAAATTAGAAAGACTATCATAATAACCCATAAGAGCACTTTATCCAACTTAAATATATCACACCTTATGATCAATGTTTTTTCACCTACATATTTCCCCTGATTATATTTTTAATTTTTTTCCAACTTTTTATTTGGAAAAATTTGTAATCTATAGAAAAGTTCTAAGAATAGTATAAGAACACCCATATGTGCTTCACCTAGGTTGCCCAATTTTTAACATTTGTCTCATTTGCTCTTTCTCTCTTTCTCTGTATACATGTGAATGTAAATGTATGTACTTGTGTGCATACATGCACACATAGTGATATGCTGACAAACGTTTAACAACTGGCTCTTGGCCCAGGGTGGGCAGGAAGAGTCCTAGTCTGTAGTGTTTGCTGTCCTTCCGTGGTGTTTAAATACTTTTTACCATGGCTATTTCAAGCTACCAGCAGTTATATATATGTATATACGGGGTGGAGCAGAAATAGGTTTACAGCTGTGAAAGATTCTCATAGAGGTCGAGTTTTCCCCTGCAGCGCCCTTACCAACACCAGCGTTCCTGTGCAGAGCTCTCTCTCAACACAGCAAATCTTAATCCGTTTTAGTCTGATGAGTTCTACTGGCCTCACCCTGATGACTCCCTGAGACCCCACCCAAAACACAGGTCTGGAGGCCCCAGGCCAGTGGCGGCTGGCCTTGGTGTGCATTGCAGCTTTGACTGAGTGGCCTCAGACCCAGCATTGACGCCGAGATCATGTCTCTATCAACATCACGGGCCCCTACCCGGTGACTCACCAAGAACCTACCTCATGCAACTCGCTCGCTGCCAGAGGCTTTCAGTGACCGAACTTAACACGGGCAGGAGGTGGATCTCAGGGTGCCTTGGACCTTTTGCTGACTTGACCCCAGCTTGGTGTTGGTGAAAGCAAACACTGGTATGCAGCTGGGCCTCTCCCAGTTTTGGCACAAATCACTTGCTCCTACCAAGGTCTGGTGTAGGCAGCCACAAACTGTGGATCGCTTTGTATTCCTAATAAGTAGCCCCCGGCCAGTCACAGGCAGCTTCTGACATTGACCTGCACCATAGTCCCTTCCAAGAAGCTCCAGAACCAACACACTCAGTGGTGGGCTTCAGACAACATCAGAGAACCAACCACTTCCCTCCACAAGTGGCACTCTCAAGGGAGACCTCAGCGGGCACTGGAGCCTGATGGGGCAAATCCTACTTTGCAAGATCAGTCCCTGCACAGCAGCTTGTACACTACAGTCATTATCAATCAGATTTGTAGTCAAGATAGAAGTTGTGGGTACTCTGGGGCCCTACTCCTGTGATTGGCACGTAAAGTGGAGTGGTGGGCACTCTCATGGGATTGAGCCCTTAACCTGTGGGATCTGAGGTTATCTCCAGGTAGACAGTGTTGGAACTGAGTTACTAGTAAACTGCAGAACCCAACTGATGACACAGAAAATTGCTTGGTGTGGAAAAAATCCACACATCTGTGTGTGGCAGAGTGTGAGACTAAAGGAGAAACACAGGTGAACATATCTTTTCCTTCTCAATGGCTACTAATTGATGGTCTGATCTAAGCAGCACAATAGGAAATACAAAATTTCAATTTTCATTGTTTACAAGCTCTAGAGAGTGAGAAAGTTAGCCTAATTCACAATGTGATCTTTCCCTTGCCTCTGTAGTCCTGTCCTACGCAGTCTTTTGCCATGCCATTTCATTTATTACCAGCTCATCTTCCAAGGCCAGCCTTCTTTCCTTCCTTCCTTCCTTCCTTCCTTCCTTCCTTCCTTCCTTCCTTCCTTCCTTCCTTCCTTCCTTCCTGTTATGATACTGCAAGTGATCTATGCCAAAACTGATTTGACTCATAATTTTTCTGGCTGGTAATTCGGTCAGACAAAACCAGAGAAACAGAAATAAAAAATTTATTCTATTCTACCATCTCTCTGAACATTAAAACTGCATATGTATTTCAATACTCAGTCATCTATCAAATATCTATTGAGGAGATAGGTTAGGTGGTAAAATAGGAGTGGAAAGCATAAGTATGACCCCTGCTTTCAGAGAGCTTATACTCTAGTGGGGAAAAAGAAACAATAAAGATATTAGTTAACAATTAAAGTATTTTCATGTCAACTTAATTGCCATGAGAAAAGCCAATTGCATGGTGTAACGGAGGGCGATTGGGAAGCTCGTTTAGACTAGTTTAGGCTTAGCATCAGCTAAACCTTTCTGAGGATAGCAATTGAGCTAAGACCTAAGCTAGACCTTCTCAAACTATAACTTGCATGTAAATCATGTGGGGATCTGTTGAAGCGCAGGTTATGATTCAGCAAGTAAGGAGTTGTGCCTGACCTGCACACTTTATCCCAAGTGAAATTTATGCTGCTAATCCAGAGGGCACATTTTGGGTAGAAAGGATAATGAAAAGAATCTAGAGAAGAGAGTTCCAGGAAGAAGAAACACCCATAGCATAAGTGCTGAGGTGAAGAAAAGGTTGATATTTGAGTTAGAGAAACACCATTTTATAGAGGCTGGGAGTAGTGAAGGAGGGATGAGGGGTGTGGAATAAGGTCTAGGAAGTAGGCCAAATTGTGTGAAGCTCATAGGCCTGAAGTTTTCATTTCACTTCCATGTGATGGAAAACATTGCAAGATTTCAAGGGGGCAAATAGTAACAGGATCAAATTTTACCTGGCAACCATGCGAAGAATGAATTTTGGGGGAGCAAGAGTGGAAGGAGAAGAGATTGTAGAAGAGCAGGGTAATACTTTTTGTGTGAGACGTTAATGGATTGGACCAGGGCGGTAGCAGTGGAGCTAGAGAGGAGCAGAAGATGGATTACGATTTAGTGGCTGAGCCAATGGGTCAAATGGATGGGTTGGATATGGGGGAAGTGGGAAAGAGAAATCAAGGATGTCAAGTAGATTTATGTTTTCATCAATAAGATTTAAACCCAAAGAAACCCTTGTATTTTTGGTAAGTGAAAAAGGGAAAATCATCAAGAATGAATCTTACCTCTGAAGCATCTGTTTGTATGTGTGCTGATGCAAATTTTATTAGAATGAAGGTAGAAGGGCAAATGTATCTGAGAATTTGCAATCATTTGGTAATGCATCATTAAAAAATAAATAAAAGCAAACCAATAACAATAGAAACAACTCCCCCCGCCCCCCCAAAACGCTACTCTGATGAGTGATGCAAGTGTCTGGCAAAATATGTTTTGCATTACAATAATGCAAGTTAAATAAACGTTTTTGCCTTAGCCTGGAATTTTCCAATGGAAGTAGATGATTTCTTAGAACAAAGATGGATGGAAAGTTAGGGTATTTTTGAAGACCCATTAGTAAAATAGTAGTGTTTTGCTCTGAAAAGATTGTTCACTTGTGGATTCCTGTGAATGATTTCTGTTATTAGAAAGAGTTTAAGAAAAAAGTTACTTTTTAAAAGCCCAGTTGAGCCTCTAACACATTTTTTTTTTGTAGCATTAATATGCTTATATTTATGGTTGAAAAAAACGGTTAAAATTGGTTTATTATTTAATCTTTTTTCCCTTTGAAGTAGGTTTTTCCTTAAAGAAGTAATTTTGTCACTGTCACTTTTATGGGAAGTCACCCCTGAAGGGAGGAACAGAAGGAATATGAAACTTTTCTCCTAAACCTTGAGCCTCAGTAACCTATCCCATGAGACTCTCTGGTGGGACTCAGGGCTTTTAGGATAAATCATTTTGGGAAATGTGTTCTTTCTATGCTTTTTGACTGACATGGCAAAATAAATAATACTCTTTGTGTCAGCCTCTGTTCTAGCTTGATTTCTCAAAGCAAGGTTGTAGAAGAAACCATGGGAATTTTGCTCTGCATGATACCACCCAATAGTGCATGTAGCAGATATTCAGTAGACAGTTGAACTACACCGAATTCCAAGAATTTTCTACAAATCTTAGATTCATTCCTTTCATCTTGCTAATGGAAGTGGATGGGGAAGCATCTAGCTGCTAGGCAAAAAGACACATGATTAGCAATCTCACTGTTTGCTTTGAAATAGAAGACATCAGTTTCTTAGATCAAGGCTCCGAATCTGTAAACATTCCCCATGCAATGACCTTGCTAATTCTGCATGTGAAGTTCAAAGGTTTCTATTTATTGCTGTGGCAGGATAAGCAGAGATCCTCCCAATCCCACTTCACCTGGAGAGAAATTTGGGGGTCTAACAAATCATATCATAAGAAGTAAACAAACGTTCTCAACTAAGGTATGTGCCCTTGACTGGTATCAAACCCTTGACCCTTCAGTCCATAGCCAATGCTCTAACTACTGGAAAAAACCTAGCTAGACCACTGGGCAAAACCTAGCTAGGGCCACAGTTTTAATAATGGGATCAGGTGAAAAACATGTTAATAGACTGACAAAATAATTTGCTCCTATGTTACTGGCCTGTTTTGTCTTCGAAAAAAGAATACTAACTGTTGATATAAGAAACATCCAAACCTAATGAGAATATTTATGAGTTTTTCTGAGCCAAACTGATGACAATTGCTGGGAACCAAACTTTCCATGGATTAAAAAAATGCTGCAAAGAGTGGCAGTTTTGCAGCTTATTTTATACATTAGAATCAAAGGAGGAAATGTAAGGAAGGTTACATGACATCCATTGGTGGAGAAAGCAAAGCAAGGAAATCTCTGTGGCTGGGTAAAAAGTAAAACAGAGAGACACATATTTTTACATCATACAAGATAGTTCAGAAACTCATTTATAGAACATAGAGAAGGTATTTGGAGAACAAGATAAAAATGAGGGGGTCAGTGGTCTACTGCTCTGGTGGGTAGGTGTGCCCTGAGGGGTCTGGAAAAAGAAGTTATTGTGACATTGCAAAGGTAATTTATCTGAAATGCAAAAACAAACAAAACATACATACATACATACATACATACATATATATACATATATGTGTGTGTGTGTGTATTAGTAGCCCTACACATGAATCTGTGTGCCAGTAGCTCTACAGTAACTCGCTGCCACCCTTCTGTAGTTCTCCGCCACTGCCCTGCCCTCCTGTAGCTTCCTCCACCACCCCTCCCTCCTCCTGTAGCTCTCTGCCACCTACTTGTAGCTTGCTGCCTCACCCTCCTACTGATCCGTGATCTGATCATTATGTGGTTGGTTATTACACTTCATGGCATAATGACCATTTGCATATTACATCTTTATTATATAGAATATATACTAGTGGCCTGGTGCACAAAATTTGTGTATATTAAAAGGGAATTAATTAGAGGATATCTACACCTATAAAAGAGAAACATGCAAATTGGTGTCACTCCACTATGCCCACCAGCCAATCGGATGAGTATGCAAATTAACCCAACAAAGATGGCGGTTAATTTACATATGCAGGCACAGAGCAGCTGAGCAAAGCAGAGTCAAGCAAAGACTGAAGGCTCCGGCAAAGTGAAGACTAAGGCTGAAGAGGCTTGGCTTATCCGCTGCAGCTGGAATGAAGACCTGGGTCCCAGATGCCGGAGGAAAACTAGTGCTGGCAGCCAGGGGAAGGAAGGCCTATTGTATGAATCTCTCCATGCAACAGGTCTCTAGTATTTTAATATTGCTATTTGCCCTTTCTCTATAATAGAAGCACCAGAGATAAAAGAAAATTAATAAAATGTATATGAAAATCTTCCTCCTGCCAGAGTCTGGGGTGTGCCACAGGAACCAGAGTGAAGTCCCCACCCACCCACATGCATCTCAAAATCACATGAGACCCAGACCTGGCCAGCCCCGCCTCCATCAAATCCTGCCAGGTCGAGGGTGTGGCCTCAGCTTGCCTGGCCTGGCGCCAAGGCAGGGGGTGTGTCCTGAGATTCCCCATCATGCTCTGCTGGGTGGGGGGGTGCAACCTCAGGTCCCACGGCCTGGCGCCAGGGCATGGGGTGCGGCCTCAGCTTGCCTGGCCTGGCGCCAAGGCAGGGGGTGTGTCCTGAGATTCCCCATCATGCTCTGCTGGGTGGGGGGGTGCAACCTCAGGTCCCACGGCCTGGCGCCAGGGCATGGGGTGCGGCCTCAGGTCCCCTGGCTCGGTGCTGGGGCATGGGACATGGCCTGAGGTCCCTTGTCAAGCCCCACCAGGTGGGGGGGGGAAGGGCACAGCCTCAGTTCCCTGAGGATTGCTCATTAAGGCTTGTTACAGGAACTTGGCCTCGCTTTGGGTGCAGCCATCTTGTGTTATGAAATCCCTGCCTCCACTGTGAGTGCAGCAATCTTAAATATATTTTGTTGATTTTTACAGAGAGGAAGGGAAAGAGAGAGAGTTAAAAACATTGATGAGAGAGAAACATCGATCAGCTGCCTCCTGCACAGCCCCTACTGGGGATGTGCTCACAACCAAGGTACATGCTGTTGACCAGAATCGAACCTGGGGCCCTTCAGTCCACAGGCCAATGCCCCATCCACTGAGCCAAACCAGTCAGGGGAGGGCACAGTTATCTTGGCCATTATGATATGATGGTCAATTTGCATATTCCCTCTTTATTAGATAAGATGGGCTCTCAGGTAAAGATTGACCTTTGTCAAGGAAATTAGAGGCCTAGGATGTGACCCCTCACCATGACCTGCTTTTAGTTGGGAATTTTTATGTTCAGACCATCCTATGTGGTTACTTTTTGTCTCTGAGTTTGTAAGGTCACACGCAGGCCGCCCCCAAGCTTGTCAGGTTGAATATGTGGCACCTCTTTTGTCTACATGACCACAGGAGATATTTGTTCTTAGGTAATTCAGGAGGAAATTTACTCCACCAGCAGCTTTCACTGTCTGAGAATGAAATGAATTGAAGGTACACTACAGGACTAACCCACCTTCTCACTTCAGAGCGAGCTGTAGGCTTGTAGCAGAGTGAAGTGCGGTCTCTGACTCCATCATGTTGGAGCCTGTATGGTTCCCGCAGCTTTCAGGCTAATAGCTCCTGCTTTGTCTGGCACAGAGACATGCTAATCGTTAGAGAAATTCTTCTTGGAGCTTGAGTTTCATAAAAACAGCTCTTCCCATTTCCCCTTCCCTTGTCATAAAAGAAGCCCAAACTCTACTTTTTAAAAATGAATGTGAGTGCCACAAAAGCTCTCATCTTCTCTGTTGGCACCTTCTCGATGCATGAACCTTTCCTTACTTCAAACTCTGACTTTTGAGTTTTGGCTTTTTTAAGCAAAACTCAAACTTTGAAGTAGAGACAAGCTGGGCAGAGGAAATCTTCCATCAACATCCAGCTGAAGCTCAAGGCATTAATTTTTAATTAGTTTTGTCTTTTTCTGGAATGTCATCTAGTTGACATTCAGTATGGAATCATACAGTGTGGATGGATGTTCCACAATTGATTTACCCATTCACCTGCTGAAGATGAGAGAGAAAGAATATGTGTACTGTTAGTTTGTTAGTGTGTACAACAATTTTTGTTGCTTCCAAGTTTGGACAATTATGACTGAAGCCGCTATAAAACATTAATGTACAGGTTTCGTATGTGGACACAAATGAGTTTTCAACTCTTTTGGGAAAAACTAAGGAAAAACCACTGTTGGATCATATGGTAAGGGTATGTTTAGTTTTGTAAGAAACTGCCAAACTGTCTTCCCATTTTGCCTTCCCACTGGCAAGGAATGAGAATTCTTGTTGCTCCATATACTTGTCAGTATTTAGTGTTGTCAGTGTTTTGGATTTTAACAATTCTAGAAGATATATACTGGTATCTCATTATTGTTTTAGTTTGAGTTCCCTATGACATATGGTGTTGAGCATCTTTTCATATACTTATTTTCCACTAGAGGCTCAGTGCACAAAATTTGTGCATGGGAGGGAGGGTCCCTCAGCTCAGCCTGCACCCTCTCACAATCTGGGATCCTTCAGGGGATATCTGACTGCCAGTTTAAGCCAGAGCCCACAGGGATTGGGCCTAAACCAGCAATCAAACATCCCTCTCACAATCTGGGACCACTGGCTCTTAACTGCTCACCTGCCTGCCTGCTTAATGGCCCCTAACCACTTGCTTGCCTGCCTGGTCATCCCTAACCACTCTCCTACTTACCTGATCGCCCCTAACCACTCACCTGCCTGCCTGATCACCCCTAACTGTCTCTGCCTCAGCCCCTGCCACTTCAGATTCATCCAGAAGGACATCTGGAATGACGTTCAGAAGGTCATTCGGCCGTCTGGTCTAATTAGCATATTACACTTTTATTATTATAGATTTGTGTTCATCAAAGTCCTAAGGGACAAACTCTGAGTACTTTTCAGAAAATCCCTCTTATATAGGGACTGCCTGTAAAGTACCTGTTCCAAAGAAATACTCCCCAATTTAACTTTCCTCAATCCTCAGGGCTCTTCTTTGATGAGTTACCAGACAGATTTTTGTATGTATAACACTTTGAAGAAAATATTTTCTGAAGTATTTTATTAATGCATATGTTTAAAACATGACATTTTAGACCATTTATGAGAGACTGGAAGGTAAAATTTCACCTACCCCATGATCCTTTGATGTGGATCCTATCACTGTGATTCACATCGTGAACTACTTCAAATACTTTCTACCAGTTCCTTCAGGCCACCTCCCTGATTTTATCCACTCCCCCGGCCACCCAGCCCTTCCCCCACCTTCAGCCCTTTAAACTCTGATTTAGCATTTTAATACACACTTTTACAAAATGTTAGAGTCCTCCATTGTAATTCCTCAACTTTTTCTGATCCACTGTATTGACACATCTCAATTGTTTCTTTTCAGGCCAAGATAATGGGAGGAATTTATGGACTTAGGTTCACTACAAATTCCTATCTTGCAAGTTAAATTGGTCTCATTGCTATATTTTGTAAACTACAGGCCTAGGATGTGACTACTTGCCATGACTGGCTTTTAGTTGGCAATTTTTATGTTCAGACCATTCTATGTGGTTACTTTTGGTCTCTGAGTTTGTAAGGCCCCATTGGGTGACACCAAGACCTGGTCGGCCCCATTCTCATCAAGCCCCACCGGGTGGGAGACTCAGCCTCATGTCCCAGCACCGGGGCAAGGGGCACAGCCTCAGGGGGTTGCAGCCTCAGGTTCCCTTCCCAGGTCCCTGCTGATCGGTCATTAGGGCATCATGGCATGATGATCATTTGCATCTTAGCCTTTTATTATTAGGATTTCTTTGGAAGAGATAGCTTTAAATTAAAAGGAAACTGTCTCCGACAGAATGAAGAGCATGGGTTGTCTAAGAGTGTAAAACTAATCTGAAGGAAGCTGTCTATTTTGTATTTTTGTACATAAAATTGGAGAACAGTAACTCTTTTATTTATACAAGCACTTTAAAAATATTTTTTTATTGATGTCAGAGAGGAAGAGAGAAGGAGAGAGAGACAGAATAATGAGAGAGAATCATTGAATGGTTGTCTTCTGCACACTCTACTCTGGGAATGAAGTCCGTAACCTGGGCATGGGCCCTGACCGGGAATCAAACTGTGACCTCCGGGTTCATAGGTCGATGCTCAACCACTATGTCACACCAAGAGAAAAAAGTACTTATATAACCACACTGGGCTATATAAGTACTTTTTTCTCTTGATGGACCTACCTTGAGGTTCCTATGTTTACAATAGGAACCTTATTTATTTGAATAAAAATCTGTATAGTATCAAAAATGCATTCCATATACTTTACCAAGTGCTTGTGATATGCTAAGATAATCAGACATGATCTAGACCTTCAAAAACTCATGTTCTACTAGGATAGATAAGACATGTATGCATATAATTATAATACAAGATTTAAAGAGTTACTATAAAATTTAAAGTGCCAAACGTCATTAAAAGGTACAGATAAGCTACTGTGGGAATTGAGAAACTAGGAAGATTGCTTTCAGCTTTAACAATAAAAATAAGATTGTGGAGAATATGTCATTGGAATGGAATGATGAAAACTTGGTAGGACTTGCTAGGAATATAAATCAGGATAGGCTAGGTTATGCTGCACATACACAAAAAAAAATCCCAAATTTTTAATGGATTAGCACAAATTAATTTCTCATGCCAGCAACATGTCAATACAGGTTGGCAGAGCAACTATGCCCTTCATAGTCACTTGGGAACTCAAACAAACGTGGTTTTGTTTCAACATATGTGGTAACAAGGCCCTGTAGCCGGAATGGTGCATTGCAGAACGACTTCTAAAACCATATCTGGATATTGACACATATCACTCCACCCTACACTCCACAAATTATATAGTTAAACTGAATTTTCAGAAGCCAGTGGGTATCAGCCCACCATACCTCAAGGGCCTTTCTGGTATTTGAAGCAGCATAGAGGAATCCTTGGAGACAGTGTATAAAATTTGTACAGGGAAAATGAAGGAATAGTTTGAAAAGTAGTAATTGTACTAATAGTAATATCTACTAGGTTTTAAACTGTTTTTTTCTTTTTTGCTCTTCCTAATAGACATTTTTGGAGGAACAGTTTTAGTTTTACAGAAAAATTGAATGGAAAGAGTTCCCACATGTCCCCTCATTTCTGCCCCCACACCCACCAGCTTACCCTGTTATTAACATCTTCCATTAGTGCAGTACTGGTACATTTGCTACAATTGATTAGCCACTACTGATACATTACTATTAACGGAACTCCATAGTTTAGTTGGATTTACTTTTCTGTTATATATTTCTATGGGTTTTGAAAACTGTATGATGACACATATCCACTGTTGCAGTTTCATACAGAATTGTTCCCCTGCCCTGACATCCCCTCTCTCCTGCTAAACCTCTGGCAACCACAACCGCAGTATATATACTGGCCTTTTCAGACTGGCTTCTTTTACTTAGGAATATGCATTTAAGGATTCGTCATGTTTTTTTCATGGCTCGATAGCTCATTTCCTTTTTATTTTGTACATTTATGTCCGCAGCAAAGTTGAGTGGACAGTGCAGAGAGTCCCCATGTGTCCTCTGCCCTTGCAGATGCACAATTTCTCCCAGTAAGGACATCCCACACCTCAGTGGTACATTTGTTACGATCGATGAACCTACACTGACACATCATTAACATCCCAAGCCCATAGTTTACATTAGGGTTCATTCTTTGTTAAAAAAGTTTTGGGTTTTTTTTTTAAATAGACTTTTAGAGAGAGAGGAAGGGAGAGGGAGAGAAAGAAACATTGATATGAGAGTAAAACATCAGTCAGCTGCCTCCTGCATGCCTCCTACTGGGTATCAAGCCCAAAACTTGGGCATGTGCCCTGACCAGGAATCAAACCAGCAACCTTTCAATGCATGAGAAAACACCCAACCAACTGAGCCACACTAATCAGAGCTACGTATTAAACACTCTATAGGTTTTAACATATGTATAATGATGTGTACCCAACATTACAGTGTCACACAAAATAGTTTCACTGCCCTTAAAAGCCACTATGTTCTACCTATTCTCCCTTCCTTCCCTTTCCCCAAACTCCTGGCAACCACAGATCTTGTTTGCACTTAACGAGAAGGGACAGCAACAACTTGGGACAACTTCCTCCTGCAGGGTATGGGGCAGAATAAGGCAGTTTTCTGTGGCAAAGGGCTGGGGACATTACCTACAGAGTTTAGGAGGCGAATGTAAAAGCAGGGCAGCTGAAGCCTGAGGAGAGAGTATTAGAGAGTAAGATAGTATCCATTTGAGATAGCGTCTGAAGACATAAACTGGGAGTCTTTGTCCTATCTGCTCACCTCACCTTTCCCCATGTGGTCTCAGGGAGAAGGTTACTAAGATAGGGTCATAACTACTGGGAATGATTTTGCAATACTTACCTAACTTTTTTGGTTAGTACCAGTTGGTAAGTACCAATGTTCAAGGGGATTTTGGATTCTGGAAGATGGAGGTGCATCTGTTTGAGAAAGACAACAAACTTCCTGGTCAATTGGTGGGCTCTGCAGGAGACGAGTCTAAGAGAGACACAGACCAGATTCTCCCTCACAACTAAGTTAACGAGAAATGTACAGACCAGCAGGTGCCTCCCTCATCACAGAAGACAAGACGCCGACATTCCCTTGGTCTCCCTTGAGTGCTAGCAAAGCTCATGCATGTAGCAGGACAGGATGGGGTTCCAGAGACATGTGGGTCATGTGACAAGTAATAACCTTTTATGGTGCGGGGCATCTTAAGGCACTGAGTGCTCCTCCCACAAATGCCAAGTTCTGGGGGAAATCAACTCTTTTTGGCCTCTGACCTTAAGGACCTCATCATCTATTGGGGAAGGCAACTGCGGAGAGATCATTCATTTCATTTCAATTAGATTGCAGAAAAGACCATGGATTGAGACCAGTTAGTTCATTACGTAAGAGATGATAAGAATCTGAACACATGCACTGGCAAGAAGGATGAACTCAGAGAGTCTGAGAGATGTTTCTGACGTAGCTTCAAACAGATTTGATAGACAATTGGGTATAGTGGGAAAGGAGGCAGAGTGTGGAGGGAAGAAGCTCTTGGGCTCCTGTTAGATAGTTCTGACTTCATCACTTATTTAACAAAAACAAAGGTGAAGTCTAAACACCAGTGTTGTCAAAGTGAAAGGAAGAACCGGGAAGCTCCTCTGACGCGCTTTTGTCATCTGCTCCACATGGTTATACTTGATTGAATTGACAGCTGGACTATTTTAAACCCGGGGCCTTTCATGTTCCCAGGCAAGCCAGCATGGAATTTACCTCCAAAGAGTGTCCACACTGCCCCTAAAGGGCAGGCCCTACACTATCACAACCAAAGAAAAGACCTCATAGGCAGGGTGGGGCAAGGGTCAGGGAGCAACTGCAGCTGTAGCATCAGGGCCTTAAGTATTCTGTGTCCTGAATGAGGGTGTTTGTTTTGCCTTTTTGGATGAGTGTATGTATGTGTTGGACAGTTTGGAGAGTCTGGCAGTACTAGAAAGGGTGGGGCAGGGAACTCACCTCAGGGAAGGGAAGGAACAAAGAACAAGAAGGGCAGAGTAACTTGTCCAACACCAACAGCAAATACACCATTTTCCTCTTACAAAAATGAAACAAATGTGAAGATGAAGAAAATGTGTTCAGTAGGACAGTGAAGAGGCTTGTGAGTCAGATTGGCTGGACTGACCCCTACTATCCCTGAAGGCCTGGGCTGGTTAACCAAGCTGTCTGAATGCTTAGCAAGAGTCTGGCACATAGTAAGTGTTTAGTAAATATTAGTGTCTGCTATTCTAAGTAATTTGGGGCAGGAAAGGGAAATAGAAATTATTTTTCTGAACCTGAACAGGAAATTCAATTAGATCGCAGAAAAGCCCGTGGAATGAGTCCAGTCAGTTCAACTTTTAAAACAGCAATTGAATGTAACTCCAAAACACGAGCCACAAAAGAAAAAAGAGATACATTGGACAGCATCAAAATTACACCTTTGTGCTTCCTCCAAGGACATCATCAAGAAAGTGAAAAGACAACCCACTAAATGGGAGAAAATTACTGCAAACTATATCCTATATAATAAAACCCTAATATGCAAATTGACCCAACAGGGGCACCACCAGCAGAACGACTGGTTGCTATGAGGTACACGGTCCCCCCACCCCCTGAGAGGGAAGCAACTGGTGGTGGCGATCAGGGGCCAGGGCCATGAGCAGGCGAAGCCAGGCTGCCATCCAAGGTGGATACCAGTGGGCCCCCCTGCACCAATTGCCCCGCCTGCCAGTCACTCTGCAGATTGGCCCTGATCACCAGCCAGGCCTAGGGACCCTACCCTATATATTGGAAATGGTCTCTTAGATTTAAAAATTAAAACCTGGCAAGGCTACTCTAACACTGAAAAAAAAACCAGGATGATGCAGCGATGACATACATAGACTCTGGTTTGCACATTTTGTGGTCAGCCCTGATTCTGACACTTATAACTGTGTGACAAAGCCAATTACTTAACTTCTCTCTGCTTCAGTTTTTCCACCGATAAGATTGGGAAAATGGTACTACTGCCTCAGAAGGATCATGTTATGTACTACTTTTATAATTAGGGCAAAAAAATGTTGCTACCCATACAACAGCAAGATACCTTTCACCTGTATGAAAAGTATGGCCACTGGTGCATGCAGTGTCCCTGATTGCAAGAGGGATGTCCAACTGCCAGTTTAGATCCAATTCCTGGGGATCGGGCCTAAACTGGTAGTTGGACATCTGTTGAGGGCTCAGGCTGGGCCCAGGGACCCTCCCACCTGTGCACAAATTTCATATACTTGGCCTATAGTTTCTAATAAAGACATATCTGAAATATATAAAGAAATCTTATAATTTAACTAGAGGCCTGTTGCACAAAATTCGTGCACAAGTATGGTCCCTAGGCCTGGCCAGCAATCGAAGCATGAGCGTCTGGCATGGAAGGGCAGATTCCAGCTGACCTCTGGGGCCTGGGAAGCATCTGGGCCCCCAGACCCCCATGTGCCCTCCTCCACCTGAGTTACAGCACCCAAGTCCCCATGTGGAGATGCAATGAGTGTGGCCAGATGCCACAGTCTGGGGCACAGAAGCTGTGTGAACAGCATGCTCTCTCCCAACCAGCCTCGCAGACCGGCTCCTGCATGAACCCACGGGGAGCCCAACTGGGCCCTGTGGTCCTGGCGGCTGTGGCCTAGCTCACCCAAAAGAGGTTGTTCAGGTGCTGGGCGGGTTCCTCGCAGGCATCCAGTACCTGAGCATGGGGGCTTCCCTGGTGCGCAAGCCCTGGTGTCTCAGTGGGGGTAGCAGGGGGAGTGAGACTGAGTTCAGCAGACACCCCACAGTTTCACTGCACCTCGATCCCCATCACCCCTGCCTCCAGGTAGCCAGTGAGAGGTTGCAGCACCCCCCCTCCCTCGCCAGGTGCTGTGTCGCTGACACCCGCCATGTTCTGTGCTGCCCCCTGGTGGTCAGTGCACATCACAGCAAGTGGTTGAACTCCCTGACTCCTGGTTGAACTTCTGGATAACTGACCATTCAAGGGGACAATTTGCATATTAGTCTTTCATTAGAATCTAATGAAAGACTAATATGCAAATTGACCATCACTTCAACACACAAGATGGCCGCCCCCATATGGACACAATATGGCCACCAAAATATGGCTGGCAGGGGAGGGCAGTTGTAGGAGATCAGGCCACCAGTGGAGGGCAGTTAGGGGTGACTGGGCCTGTAGGTGAGGGCAGTTGGAGGCAATCAGGCCTGCAGGGGAGGGCAGTTAGGGACAACCAAGCTGGCAAGGGAGAGCAGTTAGAGGTGACTGGGCCAGCAGGGGAAGGCAGTTGGGGGTGACTAGGTTACCAGGGGAGGTCAGTTAGGGGTGAACAGGCTGGCAGGGGAGAGCAGTTAGAGGCAATTGAGCCTGCAGGGGAGCAGTTAGACATTGATCAGGCTTGCAGGGGAGTGTTCAGGGGGTGATCAGGCTGGCAGGGAGAAGCGGTTAAGGGCAATCAGGCAGGCAGGCAGGCAAGTGGTTGGGATCCAACAGTCCTGGATTGTGAGAGTGATGTCTGACCAGCAGTCGGACATCCCTCGAAGGGTCCCAGATTGGAGAGGGTGCAGGCTGGGCTGAGGGACATTCCCCCCATGCACCAATTTTGTGCACTGGGCCTCTAGGAGGATAATAAAAGGATACAACTTGAGAATTTTTCAAATGGACAAAGGACCTGAATAGACATTTTTTCAAAACGGGCATACAGATGGCCAATAAACATATGAAAAGATGCTCAACATCTTTAGCAAATCAAAACTACTGTGAGATAGCACTTCATACACATTACCACAGCGAGGATTTGGAGAAATGAAACCAGTGCAAACTGCTGGTAGGAATGTGAAATAGTGTAGCCACTTTGCAAAAACAGTCTGGCATTTCCTGAAAATGTTAAATAGAGAAATGTGGCCAGTGTAGCTCAGTGGTTGAGCATTGACCCGTGAATCAAGAGGTCACTGTTCGATTTCTGGTCAGGGCACTAGCCCCAGTTTTAGGCTCAATCCCCAGTAGGCAGTGTGTAGGAGGCAGCTGATTGATGGTCCTCTCTCATTGATGTTCCTCTCTCTCTCTCTCTCTCTCTCTCTCTCTCTCTCTCCTTTTCTGCTTTCAAATCAATGACATATATTTTTTAAAAAAATTAAACAGTGATACCATATGACCCAGCAATTCTACTTCTAGGTATATACCCAAGAGAAATAAAAATAAATGTCTACACAAAACTTGTATATGGATGTTCAGTAGCTGTATTATACATAACTAGAGACCTGGTGCACAAAATTCATGCACGGAGTGGGGGTGGGGGGTGTCCCTCAGCCCAACCTGCACCCTTTCCAATCTGGGACCCCTTGAGGGATGTCCAACTGCCCATTTAGACCTGATCTCATCCCTTTCACAATCCAGGACTGCTGGCTCCTGACCTCTCACCTGCCGATTGCCCCTAACCACTCCCCTGCCAGCCTGATCAATGCCTAACTGCTCCTGTGCCAACCTGATTGCCCCTAACTGCCCTCCCCCTGCCAGGCTGGTCCCCCCCAACTGCCCTCCCCTGCAGGCCTGGGTCCTTCCCAACTACCCTCCCTTGCTGGCCATCTTGTGGTGGCCATCTTTGACCATAAGGGGGAAGCCATCTTGTGATGGTCAATTTGCATATTACTCTTTTATTACCTAGGATGCCAAAAAGTCCCAAACTTTTAAACAGCCCAAATGTCTACCACCTAATGAATGGATAAGGAAATGTGGTGTAGCCATACAATGAAGTGTCATTTGGCAATAGAGAGAAATGGAGCACTGACATGTGCTGCAACATGGATGAGCCAAACAAAGAGAGACCACATTTTGTATAATTCAATTTGTATGGAATGTCCAGAGTAGGCAAACCAATAGATACAAAAGGTAGACTAGGCATCCACTGACAGTCTTTAAAAGTATCTCCTGCAGATAAGGGGAGACTCTTGTACTGTGGGAATGACAGTGTGCAACCCTAAGTCTCAATTATGAAGAACATTGCAGCTTCTGTCTTTGTCTCTGTTGGATCACTCAGGGAAAATGACCCTCAAACAGCCTTGTGGAGAGATCTTGTGTGGGGAGGAACCGAGGCCTCCTATGAAGAGCCAGCACCGACATTCGTCCCCATGAATGAGTCTTGGAAGACACTTGGAAGTGAGTGGTTGGAACTGTCTTGGGAGCGGAACCTTCCAGCCTCCGTCATGTCTTCAGATAACTGCAGCCCTGCTGACAGCTGGATTGTAACCTCCGGAGAGACCTCAGGACCAAACTGCCAGCTCAGCTGCTCTAGGATTTCTGACTCACAGTAATTGTAAGAAATGTAAATGTTTTTTGTTCTTTTATTCCACTAAGTTTGGGAACAATTTGTTATGCAGCAGCAGGTAATTGATACAACCCCTTGAGTTTCAGGAAGTCTCTCTACAGAAGAAGAATCTGAGAGACACCTACATATTAAACATTGGAAAGGAAGCAATATTTTCCTGAACTTCTGGGTCCCAAGGAACGAGAACCAACTCTTATTGAGAAAGGCGCATCAAACATTGGCCATTTCGAATGCATGGTATCCAACAGAGTGTTCCATATTTTTGGTGTGGGCAGAATTTTGGGGTTTCAAAATGTAATTGGGAGAGAAGAGGGGGAGTGGCAGAGAGGCAATCTTATTGACTATAATAAGGAAGATTGCAGAAATTAACTTAGGGTAGTTAAACTCGGCAGTGGGCATAGCAACGGAAAATTTTGCAAGGAGTGCGACGACTCTGCAACACTATTTGCTAATAATTTATTTCATTAAGACAAAAAACACATATCCTTGGTAACGTTCCAATTCTCTACAAGCTCATTCATGGCAAGTCTCTCTCTGGGAAAAGAGATAATTAAATCTTTCCAAAGCCTTTGCTCCCTAACTGAGGTAGTAGTTAGGGCTGTTCACAATATTCTTGTTGCCTTTCCTTCCTGGCATATGGTGGGTTGTACTTGACCACCCACTTGAAGGTCTCACCATATGACTTGCTTTGGCCAATGAAATGTGAGCAGAAGCTGGAAAAGTCAGGATGCTTCACCATCTTCTCTTTTCCCTGTCATGGCAGTGAGCCATGTTCCTGCTAGTGTCTGGCCTAGGGCCCAGCATGTGGGTGACAATGGTGTGGAATAGGGCCTCTAGCTTGAGCATGAATAAAAAATAAATCTTCAAATTTAAATCACTGAAATGTTAAGGTTAACTGTACCATCAACATAATGTAGCCTATCTTGGCTGAAATGCTGGTAAATAACTGAGGTTCATGTTTTTACCAGTCCTGCCTCCTCAGATGCTAGCTCAGCAGCTCTCAACTGCCTAAGAGGAACTACATATGTCTTGCTGGGAGCCAGGTGCCTTCCACCCTCCATCTCAGTGCATTGTCATCATAAACCTGAGGACAGGTATTATCAATCCTATTTAACCTATAAGGAACCTGAGAAGTGCAGTGACAAGCAGCAGAACTGGGACAGGAAACCAGGTTTTCTGAACATAAAACACAAGCAGAGCCACTGAGCTGTCCTGAGGCCTCCTATTACTGATTATGACCAAGGTAATTTTAGCCTACTTGATAACTCAGCTGTGACCTCTCCCTGCATAGTCACTTTTGTATCCTCCTCTTTGCCTCTGCTTTTCTATTTTATCCATGAATCTGAGCTGTGGGAAGCTTTACCTCATCACGTTCCATCACTTAAAGGTAATTGTCACCCTCCCACTTAATGGTGAGGAAATAAATACATTTGACTCTTGAACAACACGAGGGTTAGGGGTGCCGACCCTCATGCAGTGGAATTTCTAAGTATAACTTTCTACCCCTCTAAAACATAACTGCAGTGTCCCTTGGTATCTCTAGGGAATTAGTTCCAGGACCTGCGCTCCCCTCCCCCCATTTCCCCTCACTTTAGATGCTAAAATCTGAGAATGCTCAAGCCTCTTATATAGAATGGCATAGAACAATGAACACAGTTGGCCTTCCACATTTGCAGATTCCCAATTGCAGATGGAAAATGCTGTGGCTTTTTTTTTTTTTTTTTTTTTTTGGTTGAATTCTACCGAGGGCTAATGTACATTTATGGGAAAAACTCAAGTATAAGTGGAACTGCACAGTTCAAATCTGTGTTGTTCAAGGTTTAAGTGTACTTGACATGCAGCTCATGAAAGTTATGCTAACAATTTTAGATATATTGAAAAAAATTTTTAATTTTATCTTTCAATTACAGTTTAAAGTCAATATTATTTTGTATTAGTTTCAGGTGTACAGCATAGTGGTTAAAAATCATATACTTTACAAATGTTCTCCCCTATATTTTCAATACCAATCTGGCACCATACATAGTTATTACAATACTAGAGGCCCAATGCACGAATTTGTGCACAGGTGGGGTCCCTCAGGGTGGCCTGCGGGGATAAGGCTGAAACTGGCAGTCCATCGCTGCCTCCCACTCCTGTCTGCCGCTCCCACTCATCCTGACCCCACTGTGCCTGCCTCAGGTTCACTCCCAGACAGTTCTGATTGGAGAGGCTCACACTGCTGCAGTAGCACTTGCCAGCCATGAGTCCCGAACCTGGTTCCCATCCCAAGGTGGGTGGGAGATGGGTTGGGATGCAATAGGACCTCCAGGCAGGTGGTGGGACTCCCTTGCCAGTCGGGATTCAGATCCATCCCACTGATGTTCTCACTGGTTGTTGGGAGCCACCTGGCAGCCGCTTTTATATCATTTATTTCTGTGCTATGGTGCTTGAGGCCATGGTGCCTGAGGCTGACTTCCAGGAGGCCTGCGTTGCTGTCAGGATCATGCCCACAGTGCTGGTCCATCAGTGCCTGGCCCATTCTCCAGAGATTGGACCTGCAGGACTACTGAGGGAGTGAGTGGCCACCAACTGGGGGGACAGGTCAGTCAACTGAGTGGCTCTCCCACTGTGGGAGCACCAGAGGGCAGCTCCTGAATTGAGTGTCTGCCCTCTGGTGGTCAGTGCACATCATAGCAACTGGTTGTTGGGTTGCTTAGGCTTTTATATATATAGACTAGAAGCCTGATGCATGAAATTGGTGCAAGAGTAGGCCATCATGCCCTAGCCGGTGTTGCTCAGTGGATGGAGCGTCAGCCTGCGGACTGAAGGGTCCCAGGTTAGATTCTGGTCAAGGGCATGTACCTTGGTTGCGGGCACATCCCCAGTAGGAGGTGTGCAGAAGGCAGCTGATTGATGTTATCCCTCTCCCTTCCTCTCTGTAAAAAATCAATAAAATATATTTTTTAAAAAAAGAGAAGGCCATCGCAGCAGCAGCGGCTGCCTGGATCCCTCCTTCACAGCCACAGCAGCTGCCTTGATCCCATGACTGCAGCCTCGGCTTCGTCCGGAAGATCGTCTGGTCTAATTAGCATATTATGCTTTTATTATTACAGATTATTGACTGTATGCCCTATACTGAAATTTACATCTCTGTGACTGATTTGTAACTACTAATTTGTACTTCTTAATTTTTTCATCTGTTCCACCCAGTCCCCCAAAATCTCTCCCCTCTGGCAACAATCAATCTGTTCTCAGCATCTCCAAGTCTGCTTCAATTTTGTTCATTAATTTATTTTGTTTTTTAGATTCCACATATAAGTTAAATCATATGGTATTTGCCTTTCTGTGACTTACCTAGTTCACTTAGCAATATACCCTCTAGGTCCAATCCATGTTGTTGCAAGATTACATTCTATTTATGGCCAAGTAATATTTCATTGTATACATGTACCACCACTTTTTTTATCCACTCATCTATTCATGAAAGAACAAGGCCCTTTTATTACCTATTTCTCACTTCTTGCACCTCTCCTTTGGTTTTGTATGGTCAGTAGAAAGCATTCTGCTTAATGAAGCTATTGATATTACGGAATGAGTGACTGATAGACAACCCTCTTAGTAGGCTGTCTGCATTTTATTTTTATTTAATTTTTGTTAATTTTCACCCAAGGATATTTTTCTATTGATTTTTAGAAAGAATGGAAGTGAGGAAGGGGGGGGAGTCAGAGAGAGAGAGAGAGAGAGAGGAAGAGATTGAGACATTGATTAATTGCCTCCTACACTCACCCCAACTGGGCAGGGGAATGAACCTGCAACCCAGGTACATGTGCTTGCCTGGGAATTAAACCCTTGACATTTTGGTACACAAGCCTACGCTCTAACCACTGAGACACTGGCCAAGGCATTTTAAAACTTATTAATCTGCACCAGAAGAGTATGGATGAGATTTTTTTTTAATTGAGGGGAGGGTGGTAGTAAATTTTCTCATGTCTGGTGTTATGAGATGAATTGTGTTCTCCCAAAATTCCTATGTTGAAGCCCTCACCCTGGTATCTCAGATCATGACTGTTTTTGGAGATAAAGTCTTTAAAGTGGTAATAAAGGTAAAATGAGGTCATTGGGGGCAGGCCCTAATCCACCATGACTGGAGTACCTAAACAGACATGCACAGAGAGAAGATAATGTAAAGACAGAGAGCAGATGGCCAACGACAAGCCATGGAGAAAATCCTCAGAAGAAACCAGTCCTGCCAATGCCTTAATCTTGGACTTCTAGCCTCCAAAACTGTGAAGAAACAAGTTTCTGCTGTTTAAGTCACCCTGTCTGTGGTACTTAGTTATGACAGCTCTAGAAAATTAATACATACACTTACCTTTTGCAGATTAAAATTCCTGGGGCCACATCCCAGATAAATTCCCTGAATTCCCTGTTCTGGTTTTTTATCCCTATGGCCAACCCAGCCTCTAGGTGATAGGTTCACAATGTGGGGGAGGGGGGAAATGAACATTTATTGGGTTCTACACATGCCAGGCATTTAGTCATCATGCTAATTTATAGGTGGTTATTATCACAGATCAATAATTTGAGGGTCAGGGAGGTTACATAAATTAACTAAAGTGATTTTGTCAATCAACATTTATACCCATACCTATATACCAGGTACTATGACCAATGCTGAGCTACCAGTATATCAGTGAATCAAAATGACTTACTTTCTACTCTCATAAAGTTAATAATTTAGTGGGAAAAACAAATTATAAATGTGATAACTTATGAAGGAGCACAGCATATTTAGTAGGAGAGCCAGATCAGTTTAATTCCATTAATTTACTGAGCACCTATTATATATGAGACATTGTGCTAAGTGCTCAAGAAATATCAGTGAATATGACAGATATGGACTCTTTCCTCATAGAAATTCCATGTTTAGTGGGAAAAGAAGACATCAGTCAAGCCTTATAAATAAGAGAGGCACAGATGTTATGCGATTTAACGCTGAGGTTACCTGGGAGTATTTAGCAAAAGCATATAATTTAATATAAGAAAACAGCGTGGCCTTCTGGAGGAATTGGTGTACTTTCTAAGACTTGAAGGTTCAGGTAGCAGTTGACCAAGAAGTGTGTAAAGCTTCCTTCACTCAGTCTGGCTCCAGTTCAGATAATGCCTCCCTTCCTCTAGACTCTTTCTCCCCAAACACCTGGCCATGGGCAGGTTGTTCAGATAGAACAATGGGCACAAACCAGCGAGCCTTTCTGTGCCATCTTGTCTAGATTAGCTATATGGTGGCATTTACCTCTGAAGGGATAAGCCTGGGAGCTCCCCATCTCAGTGGGTGACTTTAGGGCACTTCCTCTCCCCTCCTCTTTGGTCTGAGACAGACAAATGGGGTTGGCTTACCAAAAGGTTTTTTTTCCATATCATTGTGTACTATACAAGCCAGAAAATGAAAATTTTTATTTACCCAGAATCCCTTAATGGAATAGTCATGTGACCCAGTTGTAATCAATAAACAGAAACTACTGACTTTGGGGGAGAACTTCTTTAAAGGGACAGATTCACCTGGCACTCCCCTTGCCCCCTTTCCTCATGTTCACTTCCTCCTTCTTGCCTTGGATTTAAACGAATGAACTGGAAGTGCAGCAGCCATCCGGTCACCACAGGGAGGAGAGGCACTTGCTAAGGATGTTGAATCTTAAAGGAAGAACCTGGTTCTCTCATGGCA
>PVJC01004592.1:42870-63188 GCA_004026665.1 Murina feae | reverse complement strand
TTCACTTGATTCTTAGATTCACTCGTTGATATATATTTGTTGTTCATAATTTTTACTTTCCTTTTTCTTCTTCCTCATTCTCAAAGGATACCTTTCAGCATTTCATATAATACTGGTTGGGTGGTGATGAACTCTTTTAGCTTTTTCTTGTCTGTGAAGCTCTTTATCCGACCTTCAATTCTGAACGATAGCTTTGCTGAGTAAAGTAATTTTGGCTGTAGGTTCTTGCTATTCATCACTTTGAATATTTCATGCCATTCCTTTCTGGCCTGCAAAGTTTCTGTTGAGAAATCAACTGACAGTCGTATAGGTGCCCCTTGTAGGTAACTAACTGCTTTTCTCTTGCAGCTTTTAAGATTCTCTCCTTGTCTTTTGCTCTTGGCATTTTAATTATGATATGTCTTGGTGTGGTCCTCCTTCGATTCCTTTTGTTTGGAGTTCTCTGCGCTTCCTGGACTTGGAAGTCTATTTCTTTCACCAGATGAGGGAAGTTTTCTGTCATTATTTCTTCAAATAGGTTTTCAATATCTTGCTCTTTCTCTTCTTCTGGCACCCCTATAATTCTGATGTTGGTACGCTTGAAGTTTTCCCAGAGACTCCTTACACTATTTTCATACTTTTTGATCCTTTTTCTTTTTTCTTTTTGCTTTTCCTGCTGGCTGGGTTTTGCTTCTTTATATTTCATATCTTTGACTTGCTTCTTGCAGTCCTCTCGTCTGCTGTTGGATGTCTGTATAAAATTCTTTATTTCAGTCAGTGTATGCTTAATTTCTAGTTGGTCCTTTATCATATCCTTGAGGGTCTCATTAGATTCATTGAGGATCTCACTAAATTTATCGGCAGTCTCTAGAAATTTCTTGAAAAACCTAATAACCGTGGTTTTGAACTCTATATCCTGCCGTTTTATTTCCTTTATTTCTGTCATTTCTTTGTCTCCGCATTTTGGCTGCTTCCCTTTCTGATTTAGGCGATCACTGCAAGGAATTAACCTCTAAACCACTTGGTTATGAGAGTCAGCTGTGTCTACAGTGGGAGAACTTCTGTGCTGGAGACACCCTTATGGGGCAAGAGTTGTTTCAGTGGGGCTTTTGTGCTCACTGCGTCTGCCCCGAGTGTGTTCCTTGTGGATCTGTTTTGTTTAGGTTAGTCCCACTCTGGCCACTGGGTTAGGCTGGCTCCTGTATCTTTAAGGAGGTGTTGATTTAGCCTTTGCCTTAGGCTACTCAGTCTTTTATATGCAAAAGCCTCTGATGCAGCTTGGGAGGGGCGGGGCCTCGGGGAGTTTGCAGGGCAGGGTGGAGGAAATAGCTATGGCGCTTCTCAGCCCTGCGCTGAGAGACACCAGGTCTCTGTGTCCCATGGTAATTGCTGCAAGGAACGCTGAGAGAAACCCGCTTTGGATTTCCTCCTGGTGCCATTCAGTCCCCCTTCTCCGGGTGTCTGGGTCCTCAGAAACTCGCCTGGAACTGAAGTTCAGAGCCACTGGGAACTTGTGGCTCTCTCCGTTTTGGAAAAGAACCGTGTCCTCCAGCGCCAGCCCTCTCCCCGAGCCCCATGCGAGCGCCTCCATACCTCTGTACTTTGCTTCCGCTGCTCCTCTGAGTCTCAGACTCTTTTCTAGTTGTAGGATTTTCACTCAGCCAGGCTTCCTGTGGGTGCGAGTGGTGTCCGTGTGTTCTTTTCATGGTTTTTCTGAAATAGTTGTTCACGGCTGCATTTACGGTGTTTACCTTATGCCGCCATCTTGTTTCTCTCTCCTTTGCTTTTCTTAACTCACAGGACCATCTTTTCACCATTATTTGTTGTCAAATTTTATATTTTTCTCACATACAGAAGTACATCCTTGTTCTATTTATAAAAAATAGGATCGCTAACTTGTAGGGATCCTGATTGACTGGTGTATTGTATAATACATTTACAATTATAGTAAAATAAGGATTTTTTTTTTTCTTTTTTAAACAGGAACTCCAGCCACTACGTCTGCATCTACAACAGGTTTCAGTTTAGGATTCAGTAAACCTGCAGCATCTGCCACACCATTTGCTTTGCCTATTACTTCTACCTCAGCTAGTGGTCTTACCCTTTCATCTGCTCTGACATCAACTCCAGCAGGTGAGGCAGAATGGAAAAAAAGTCACATTTTTTGTTTAAATTTTAACTTTATTTGGTGAGTGTACATAGGTAGCCACCTTTATTAAATATAATTTCAGATTGGGGAATTTTTTACTTAAATCATTCAGTAACTTGGACCTATTACATTACTGATTTGTGTGAAAGATCAACATTGGGACTTAAAGTAACAGAGACCATCTTGGAAGTTTGTCTCTATTTACAGAGAGCAGAGCAGGGAAGAGGATGAGAGAAATAAAATGTACAACCATTAGTGTATACTTTGTTTTCAATGGGTATTTTGGGGACAGGGAAGAATAAAGAGTTTGCATGAACCTTGCCTGGCTTAAATTCATTCAGATTTGGAGGTAGAGTTAATGGCCTGGCTGAAAACTCTTTATTACTGTGTGAAATCAATTACCTGATACCATTTTTTTATTATCCAAAGTTTTTTTTCCCCCCAATCATTTTTTCTTTATAAGTGTACTAGTATATAGTTTTATCTTTATTGGGTAATTTTTTCCAAGAGCCAATTTTATTGTGGACAACAGTTTTTTAAAGGAAGTGTTTTGTATTTGTTATGATGTTCTAGAAACAGTGTTTCTAAAGGTTCACAGTTTCACTTTTTATAGCATCCACAGGATTTACTCTTAATAATTTGGGTGGAACAACAGCCACAACTACGACCGCATCAACAGGCCTTTCTTTAGGAGGAGCCTTAGCTGGTTTGGGAGGTTCGCTTTTCCAGAGTACAAACACAGCAACATCAGGTAATTGATGGTACTAACTCTCTAGAAATAGTAAATATTTGTTTTAAAATAAGTAAATAAAGTAATATTTTGGCATTTTGAGCAGATTGCTTTGTCTCATTAAATTTACGTTTTTCTTTTAGTATGAAAACAATTGTAATGTTTTTCATGCATAATTGGACCTTTTAGCAGTATTTTAAAAAAACATTTTCTCGTTTCTCAATATTGGTGGACTAGATAAAGAAATGAAGAGACACCTGTTTGAGGAGTCAATACAGTTTTTAGAGAAACTTATATTTTTAACAAATAGCAGTTGAATAGTCTAGCATCATTTAGCATCTACAGTCATTGTAAGACATCTTGACATTTTAAGTCCTGGTTCTAGGAGTGGCTTTCTATTATAGATATCAGGAAGGGTATTAACTTGCTTTGAAGGCAAGAGTGTACAATGCAGTACCTAAGTTATTATAGTCAGGCAATACTTAAAGTATCAGTTCACCTGCCAACAGACTATTGAATGAGTATTTATATCTTGGATTGATTTCTCACTTCATGCTTATTTTGAAATTAGCCTTATGTCAAGGATTCTACAGATGTTTTGAATTTTGGCGATAGCTAGTGCCAATATAGGAAAGCCAGTGGGGTTTTGTTGGAATGAGAAACGTTTCTCTTTTATTTGAAGAAGTTGTATAATTACTTAACAGTGTAACATCAAGAATTTCTGTTTTACAATTTACATATTAGGAATAGTTGATACATGTTGAAATCACAGAATTTCTGAAAATACTTAGATTTATTTATAATGGCTATTTCAGTAGTTTCACTGAGTACCTATTACTTCACCTGGTTGTGTGGAGGTAAAGAGATGAAGAAATGTGACTTGATTTCTGTCAAAGCAATAGTCCTATTTTTTTAAGCTGGAGTTCTTTTGTGTCTTATATTCAAATATTAAATTTAATGGAGTAATTCCAAGTTGGTGGAAGGGGGGAAAGGGAAAAGGAGTTGGTTAAGATAACCTGTAGAAATTTGTAGTATTCAAATTTCATTGATCTTTCAAATACTTTGTCATTACTGTCTAACTTGGTGAGTATTAAAAATACCTTCTAATAGTCAAATCACTAGATGACTATAACATACATTTCTTTGCATGATAAATATTTAAATACCTCTCCTAAAGATTCCTATCAGAGTAAGACACAAAAATAATATAAAGGGAGGTAAGGTGTTGTTTTTGTGTCTTGTTATTGAGTTTTTAGATCTGTCCTGATTTTTCTTAGGCTCTTGACACAATATTCAGTGTTTAATTTATGGTTATATTAACCTAAAAGTGCCGTTGTTTTTGTTTGTTTGTTTGTTTAAACTGAATAAGCTTTTTTTTTTTCATACATTGCCAGGATTTAAATCCAGTTTTCAGTTACCCCATGCTCTTAATAGTACATCCCACTGTTTTCTCTGTTTTAAAGTAAATAACATCTTGTCTTTAAAACAAAAACTACCCACAATTGTGTCAGCTTGGGAACGTATGGATTCACAAGTATATATTGACTTAAGATTGTTATAGTCTAACTCTTCTAATTTCTTTTGTCAGTACGGTAGGATTTAAATAAATGAAGTTTACTTTTAAAAAAAGTTTTATGCAAAAAGACCTGGGAGTATGATATTTTTGAACTGTAAGACTTCCAGGTATTAGTTCTTTAACTTTCATTGATATAAAATGGTTTGTTGTATATTATACTAAACCCTTATAAATTCATAGTAGGTATTTATTACCCTGGGGGTTAATTAAGGTATAATTGACAAATAAAATTGTAAGATTTTTTTTTAATGAATATGATTTGATAGATGTACTTTGTTGTAAAATTATTCCTTAATTAACTTCACCTATCAAGTTAATTAATACTAGAGTATTTTAAAATACTAGAGTATTTTAAAAGCATATAATTACAAATCATGATTGTAAGACAAGACATAGTCACCTGGAAACATACTAAAACTGCTTCTGTAGAGGGTTTACAAACATAAAATTGAGTGTCCACATACATTGAATTAACATGTATTCTAACTCTTTTAATAAAAACAAGTCACATTCAAACTTGTTTGAATACATACATATACTGTTGAATCCAAGCAAGATTATCAGTCTTTGTTTAGAGCTTGCTCTAGACTTGTTTCTTGTTATTTTCCTAAATCAACTATGAAGAAAATCTAAAATCCAACTTAAAAGCATTGGAGTGCTTTGGTCAGAAGAAGTAATCATTATGAAGACTCCCAGTGAACTCTATAAATGATGTTTAGCTTTATTTGTAGGTCTTGGACAGAATGCTTTAAGCTTGGCTTTGGGAACCACAGCAGCTACTTCAACTGCAGGCAATGAAGGCCTTGGTGGCATAGATTTTAGTAGTTCATCAGATAAAAAGAGTAAGTAATGTTATTATAATTTTATGTTCTAATAGTCCTGGGAACTTAAATTCATATGTCTAGAAGATTGTTAGTTATATGTATTATATTCAGTAGTAAAGTTTTTACTTTTAAATTTGCATTGTATTTTTATCAATTTTGTATGCTGTGCATTTAAGGTTTTATTTTTCTAGAAAATTGAGATTTATATGTGGCTATGTCTTATGCAGCTAT
The DNA here is from genome assembly GCA_004026665.1 of Murina feae. Classification (NCBI taxonomy): domain Eukaryota; kingdom Metazoa; phylum Chordata; class Mammalia; order Chiroptera; family Vespertilionidae; genus Murina; species Murina feae. The sequence goes on along the minus strand of PVJC01004592.1, from coordinate 57,699 downwards.
CTTAATGTATCAATAAATATTTTTTATTTGGGAGCATGACACATTTTTTAAAAAATACCGTATTTTCTGGTATATAAGACGACTGGGCGTATAAGACAACCCCCAACTTTTGAGAAGATTTTCCTGGGTTAAAAAGTCCGGACGGACACTGTCTGTGGCACAAAAAGGAGCCGACCGGAGACACTTGTGGTCTTTGTCTGGTTCCATTGAAATGAATGGAGTGTGGCCGTTTTTGAGCTCCTCCCGCCATATGCGGTGACGGAAGATTTTCCAGTCCGGCTCGGAAGTTTCAGCACCCGCCCTATAAGACGACCCCCAACTTTTGAGAAGATTTTCCTGGGTTAAAAAGTCGTCTTAAACGCCAGAAAATACGATGTATTTTACTGATTTTTTACAGAGAGGAAGGGAGAGGGATAGTTAGAAACATCAATGAGAGAGAAACATTGATAAGCTGCCTCCTGCACACCCCCCACTAGGGATGTGCCCGCAACCAAGGTACATGCCCTTGACTAGAATCAAACCCGGGACCTTTCAGTCCGCAGGCTGACTGAATCCACTGAGCCAAACTGGTTAAGACAGCATGACACATATTGCTTGAAACCTGTTCTTTCTCATGTAATAATATATAACAAGTATTTGTCAATGTCAGTGATTTTAAAATATTTTAATGCTGCTTAATATTAATCTTATGAATGGACATATCAGTTTAGTTAGCCATTGTCTAATTGACAGTGCTTATTTCCAGTTCTTTTAGTCTGGAAAATATCACTGCATTGGGCATCTTTACAGAGAGGGTAGTATTGTAATTTAAAGAGTGTCAATTCTGGAGTTAAATTGCCTGGGTTCAAATTATGGCTCAACTATTTCCAAGCTTTGTGACCTTATTCAACTTATTTATTCTCTCTGCTTTAGTTTTTTTTGTTGTTTTTTTATCTATAAGTGGGAGAAACTAACAGTACCTACTTAAAGGTTTAATTTGAGGATTACTGTTTGTAAAACCTTAGGAGAGCCAGCCAGGCACAGAGTAAATACTATCTAAGCATTTGCTTTTATTTTAAATTTTGTTCATATTTTTGGTTATTTCTTTAGGGCAAATACCTAGAAATTGAATCACTGGTTTAAAGACAGGGGACATTTTGGAGACTCTTGGTGTATGTTGTGAAATTGCTTTCCAGGAAGGTTTTACCAATTTATGTATTCACCAGTGAGTAGGAAAATGCTCTTTTTGCTGTGCTCTTGCTATGTTGAATATTCATTTTTTAAAATAGATTTTTATTAATTTCAGAGAGGAAGGAAGAGGGAGAGAGAGAAACATCAATGATGAGAGAGAATTATTGATTGGTTGTCTCCTGCGTGCTCCCCATTGGGGATTGCGCCTGCAACCTGGGCATGTGCCCTTGTTTGGAATCAAACCTGGGACCCTTTAGTCTCCAGGTTGACACTCTATCCACTGAGCCAAACCGGCCAGGGCTGAATATTCTTTTTAAAAGTTTGCCAAATTCATCTTGACAAGTTTTTTACTATTGGTTCTGTGTATGATTTTTAAAAAATATATTTCTATTGATTTCAGAGAAGAAGGAGAGGAGAGAGAGAGAGAGAGAGAGAGAGAGAGAGAGAGAGAGAGAGAGAGAGAGACAGAAAAAAGAAACATCAGTGATTAGCGTGAATCGAGAAAGAGAGAAAAGAAACATCAGTGATTAAAGAGAATCATCCATCGGCTGCCTCCTGCATGCCCCCATTGGGGATCAGGCCCACATTGGGGATTGGGCCCACAAACCCAGGCATGTGCCCTTGACTGAAATAGAACCTAGGACCTTTCATTCCAAAGGCCGAGCTCTATACACCGAGCCAAACCAGCTAGGGCGTTTGTATGATTTTTTGTTTTGTTTTACAATATTTTTTCTGCTTCTGATGAAAGCATGTCTTACTAGACAATATACATATATATTGCATTGAACCTCTCAGAACTTGAATGAGGTAGTTGTTGAAGGTGTATAGTAGTCAGTGCCCATTTATCTATATAAGAATTTTTAAAATTGGACATGGGTTTTATTTTAAAGAGATACTATTCTAGGGTGAATTACTTTCCTAAAAGTTGGAAAATCCTTTTAAACTTAAACAATTGGGTTTATTTCTTTGAATAAAAGTTTACTGAATTCTAAACAGTGTCCTGTCTCCTATTTTTATGTAGTATTTATAGAAACTCTGTCATTAGAAAATAGCCTCAAATGTTTTAGCAACTTATTTTTTTTTTACTCAGTTGTAACAGCCTAGTACCCTCCTATTTTAAGACTACTTGTCTCTTGTAATTGCTTTTAGGCTCTATATGAAAGAGCAGATTGAAGCATAGGAGTGAGAAATGAAAGGAGTTAACCTCCTCTCCCTTGGTCTTATTCTTATACATACTGTTCTTTAGCTAGAATTGAGCAAAAGTAGCACATCTAAGCTAATAAAAGAATAATACGCAAGTTAACCATCACCATGAGACAACTAAGCCACGCACCAGCCAAACCAGGCTCACCAGCCAATTAGAGCGAGTATATGCAAATTAACCCAGCCAAGATGGTGGTTAATTTGTATACACAGGAAGAGCGAAGACTGAAGACAGCCTAGAAGGAAGCCAAGTGCTGCAGAAGGGAGCCAAGCGGCAGAGAAGGGAGGGAGCGAGGCGAGGCAGTGGAGATGGGAGGAAGCAAGGCAGCAGAGACTCTGGAGACAGGAGGGAGCAAAGTAGCAGAGAAGGGAGCGAAGCCCGCCAAGGCAGCCCGCCTTGGCGGGCTTCGCTCCCTTCTCTGCTTCGCTCCGGCTAAGAAAGCCCTATTCTTGCAGGAATCTTCCTGCAATGGGCTTCTAGTAGAATAATAAATGCACACCCCCATTTCCCTCATCTGTTATATGTGTTGAGGTAGTCAAGAGATTTCTTTTTCTAGTAGCGATATTAGGTAAACCTGTAGTATCAATGGGATTTAATCAGATGAAGAGTGATAGGGAACAGCATTCTGTGAAGAGGGAGCAGCATGGAATGAGGCCTGGTGATGACAACGCTGGAAGACCAGTATACCTGCAGAACAGAAAGATTTAGATCCCAGAGATCATGAAAGGCCTTGTATGCCATAATTGAGTTTTGTAATTAGTCATGGCCAGTGTGACTCACTTAGTTGAGCATCATTCCATGCATCAAGAGTTTGCCATTTCGATTCCTAATCAGGGCAAATGCTTGAGTTGTGGGCTGGATCCCCAGTAGGGGACATATGAGAGCCAGCTGATCGATGTTTCTCTTTCACATCAGTGTTTCTTTCCCTCTCCCTCCCTTTCTCTTTCTGAAATCATTGTAAACATTTTTTTTTAAAGTTTCATAATTATACTGATCAACTACAGGGTTTTGATCTGGATAATGTAACATGATGATTTTTGTCTTTTAAGAATGCATCTGACAACCATGTGGAGAATAATGTGCAGGAAGCCAAGAGTAGATGTGGAGAACTATTAAGAAGTCTTTATAGTAGTCCACAGGTATTACTGAGGTGCAAGCTAGGAGACTGTTCAGGAGTCCACACTAGTCTCGAAACAGGTGTGAGCTAGGAGACCGTTCAGGAGTCCACACTAGTCTCGAAACAGGTGCAAGTTTTATATACACGTTTGTGTGTGTATTTTTTATAAGGTACTCTAGGCCCGATGCACGAAATTCATCCACAGGTCTCTATCTGGCAATCAGGGACAATCGGGGCCTTCCGTCTGCTGGCCGGGACCTTCCTTCCCTGGCTGCCAGGTGGGGCCTTTGTTCCACACTGCCTCCTGGTGGTCAACGCACGTCATAGCAAATGATCAAACTCCCAAGGGGACACTTTGCTTATTAGCCTTTTGTATATATAGAAGATAGTAAGATAGAGTATCAAAGAAATAGCAAAATAACAAGTAGTCAATAAAATAGTTGAACTATTTGAAAATAAATTAAATCCTTATATTACTGTCTCATCAAATCTAAGACACTGTTTATAAAAGAAGGGTGCCAATTTCAGAAATGTCAAAGGAAAGAAAATCTTAGAATCAATGAGATACAAAATATAAAACACTTAGTTGAATTAAAGAGTTAAATAAAAAGAAACCCTGTGTTCAGAGATAAAAGGTAAATGGCAAATTTAAGGTAAAATACTTGATTTCTAGATGCTGCTTTTTCCACATTTTAAGATTTCTGAAATCAAGATGTATCTTGCAATTATAAGGATCTAATTTTTAAAAGAGACATGAAAATCTCCCAATTTTTTTGGGGGGGGGGTGGCAACCAAAATTTTTGATGGTCTGGTTTTGGTAAGGCTTAGAAAATGAAATATGTATGAGAAATAATTAATTTGCTTTATGTTGAAATAGCTCTTAACAGTCAATAAGGGAAATAACCTCAAAAATGTACATAACATAAAGAAAAAATGCACTTGTCTAACATATGAAATAAATATTTAACTTAGTATGATCAGGAATATGAATTAAGATTATAATGAAGAGGCATTTTTCGCCTACATACTAACGATGATTTTTTTAAATGTGTTTATTGATGTTGAGAGAGTAATGGAAAAGATACCCTTATTCCTAGTACATGGGAAGGTAAGTTGTATATTACATATTCGGTAATATGTCAAAGGCCTACCCTGGCATACTCGACCAATAAATTCCTTTTCCTGGATGCAAATCAAGTAGTGCAAAAGTAGATACAGATATTCGTTGCTAGGAAAGGGTTGGGCATAAAGGTTATGATACAGCTACATCATCTATGCACTTGGTTATCTTTTAAAGTCATTTTAATTGACATGGAAAATATTCACAACATGCTAAGAAAATCCTGATTGCTTTAAAAAAATGTGTGTGTAAAGGTCTGGCCAGTGTCCTCAAGTTGTTTGGTGCAGTTCCATGCACCACAAGGTCACCAGTTCAGTTCCCTGTCAGAGCACATGCCTGGGTTACAGGCTGTTTCCAGTAGGGAGCATGCAGGAGGCAGTTGATCGATTTTTCACTCTCTCCCTCCCTCCCTCCTTTTCTCCCTCTCTCTAAAAAATAGATACCTAATCTAATAAAAGAATAATATGCAAATTAACCCTCACTCCCTTACACCCAAGCCACACCCACCAGCCAACCAGAGCAACGAAATGCAAAATAACCCAGCCAAGGTGGCAACCGGGAGCCATGGAGCTAGAGCAAACAGGAGGACAGCGATGGAGGAAACTGCCTATCTAGGCTGGCTGTGGCCTTTGCTCAAGGCAACAAAGTTTCAATTATAGAAGATAAATAAACCTCAGAATCCTGCTTCCAGCCAGCCTCACTGGGACCTTGGGTCAATGGGAGCTGTGGCCAGCCTGCAAACAGCCCTCAGCCCCTCACCCAGACTGGCCAGGCACCCCAGTAGGGACCCGAACCCTAAAGGGACTGTGAGCAGCCTGAAAATGGCCCTCAGCCCTCACCCAGGCTGGCCACATCCCCATGGGGTGAGGGTCTCCACTGGGGGTGCTTGGCCAGCCTGGAAACAGCCATCAGCTCTTCACCCAGGCTGGTCAGGCACACCAGCAGGTGGACATCCCCTGAGGGGTCCCAGACTGTGAGAGGGCACAGGCTGGGCTGAGGGACCCCTCCCCCCGCCCCCCTCTTTCCCCGAGTGCACAAATTTTTGTTCACCGGGCCCCTAGTGTGTGTGTGTGTGTGTGTGTGTGTGTGTGTGTGTGTGTGTATATATATATATATATATACATTTTTTTTTTTTAAACGTGACTTAAAAAGTGTATGTGCATGTGCAGGAAAAAGGCTAGAAGGAACCATTGAGTTTTTGTGTGTTTCTGTATTTTCTGTACTTTCTTTAACATAAAGGTCACTGCTTAATTTGCTGAAGGAGCACTTTTACTTTTTTCTATTTTTAGATGTTATTTGCTCTGCAGGCACAAAAACGTTATTTTAAAATTTGCTGCTTTTATAAAATATTTAGAGAAGTTCAAGTAATCTGACATATTTTAGTATTTTCATACTGATTGGGCCTTAAAAAGTATCAAGTAAAGCTCTTAGGAATTTAACTGCCAGGCAGGGATATTTGTCATGGAAGATAGTTTTAAAAACATATCTCTTCCTTTTTTCAATTACAGTTTACATTCGGTATTATTCTGTGTTAGTTTTGGACGTGCCACAAACTGGGTAGAAAATCATGTACTTTAGAGTGGTTCTCCCATTGCTTCAGGTATCTACTTGGCCCCATATATATTGTCAATAGTTGACATATTTTATTGACTATATTTCCAATGCTGTAATCTACATCTCTGACTATTCTGTAACCACCAATTTGTACTGCTTAATCTCTTTACCTTTTGCATCCAGATCTGCAACCCTCTTCCCTCTGACAACTGTCAGTCTTTTCTCTACCTAGGAATCTGTTTTTATACTGGTTACTAGGAGCCCGGTACACAATATATTGTGCTGAGGTGGGCTGAGTGGGAGGGCTCCTCAGCCCGCTTGGCCTGTGCCCTCTCACAGTCTGGGACCCTGCCCACCCCAGGGCCTGCCACCTGCCCCGCCCACCTTGCCGCCTGCACCTCACCACTTGTGTGGCTGCCGGCCTCCATCTTGGCTGAGTTTATTTGCGTACAGCCACTTTGATTGGCTGGTGGGCATGGCTTAGGTGTCCTGGAGAAATGGTCAATTTCAATATTACACTTTTATTAGAGTAGATCTTATTTTTTAGATTCCACATATACATGAAATCATAATGGTATTTGTCTTTCTCTCACTGTCTTATTAAAGAAGATTCTTATCCTTGAAAGAAATAGATGCAAGTCAGATACATAATTCTTTATATATATGTAAATATATCTCCATAACTTGCTGTGTTTGGGGTTTGTGACAAGTCATGATATTTAAGGGGCAATCTAAGAAATGCTTAACAGTTTCTATTTATACCTTAGTTTGCATTAACTTAAAATTTGTATGCATAGTACATAGTTAAATTACCTATTTTTACACAAAGTTTCTTGAATTTTCTAGGTGATAAAACGGGAACAAGACCAGAGTAAGTTTACAATTTAACTTTTAAAATACTGTAATTAAAAAGTCTTATTTATTAAATTGTAGGCAAATGGTATGGTTGGAAGTACATGGAACCATGTAGACATTTAGAAGAAAAATTACTTAACCAGTCTTTGTCAAAAGTAAAATAATACACATATGCTCAAAAATATTACGAAAGGTCAAATTTTTTTTTTTAAATATATTTAATTGATTTTTTACAGAGAGGAAGGGAGAGGGATAGAGAGTTAGAAACATCAATGAGAGAGAAACATCGATCAGCTGCCTCCTGCACATCCCCTACTGGGGATGTGCCCGCAACCAAGGTACATGCCCTTGACCAGAATCGAACCTGGGACCCTTGATTCCGCAGGCTGACGCTCTATCCACTGAGCCAAACCAGTTCTGGCGAAAGGTCAAATTTTTAATCTTTAAGAAAACTTATAAGCAGTTCTTTCTAGGAAGTGGTTGACTTTCTACCAAATAATGCAAAAATATGTATGTACTTTTTCAACTTACTAAATCTTTAACAATTCATGGAATTTTACTTTTGGAACACTTTCATATATATAAGTGAAAATATATTTTTGTGTGTGTACCGTTTATTTTATATATAAACTAGACACTTGATGCATGGAATTTGTGTAAGGTGCTCAGCCCTTGCAGCCACAGTGGCTTGCCGTGGCCCTTGAAGTGATTCACCTTGACCCTCTTAGACCTGGCTTCTTCTGGAAGGTCGTCTGGAAGGACATCCGGAAGATCGTTCTGTCCGGTCTAATTAGCATATTATGTTTTTATTATTATAGAAGATTATTATGCCAATGCCATTTATTTCTTGAGGTTAAAGAGGTATAATAGCCTTCATATACATTATATATACGTTTAAAGATTATTTTTCTAGAGACCCAATGCATGAAAATCCTGCAAGAGGAGGCCTTCCTTCCCCAGGCTGCTGCCACTGGCTCCTCTCTGGCATCCCTTACCTAGGCTTCCCTCGAAGCCCTGGCTTCGGTCAGAAGGTTGTCTGGAAGGTCGTTTGGTTATCCAGTCTAATTAGCATATTAAAGAAAGCATTTGTAAATAGGTGATCAAGTTTACTCTTCCCAAATATCTTTTGTCTATTTTAGTCCTGAGACATAAACAAGGAAGCTGAGAGAGACTGAGATTTGCCTAGGCTTATTCAGGAAGTAACGGGTCTGCAGCTGAAGTCTAACTCCTGATTCCATTACAGCCTGCCAAATTCACTTATTTTTGCCTTCATTAAATATTTATGATTCCCTTAAGCTATTCCTATGTCTACTTTGTGAAGAATAAACTGAAGTTTAAAAATAATAAAGTAAAATATTGTGAGCATCTCATTATAAGAAGTTCTTTAATGAATTCTCTCATATTTTTGAACCGAATAAAATATCAATCATATAATTTTTGAGCTAGAGGGAATTTAGTTCAATATGTCATGCAATCTGTAGTATTTTCTCATTTTTTACCCCTAAATATTTAGTCAAATGCCAGTCTTTGATTCAAAATTTTACATAGATGCCAGTCTTTTTAGTAAAGGAATCTCCACATGATTTGTTAGTTATTTTATAAGTCAGGAAATTTATTGTTCTTTATAAAGAACTTTGAAATTATCCAAGAAAGCTATAAGTGGGGAATGTTTGCTTTATTTTTTTGTATCAACACATTCTAGTAAAGCTGAGTTACCTCATTTTTATGATTTTAATACATGAATGGCATTTTTCTTAGGGACAGTAAAGCGCTGAAGGATGAAAACCTACCTCCTGTCATCTGCCAGGATGTTGAAAATCTCCAGTAAGTGTGTCAAGTGTAACTACCATAAATCATCTTTGAATGGGAGAATATATTTTATGGGGAACATCTCTTCCTCCTAAACATTTTAACTTTGATTAAAATTTTAAATGCGTTTAGAAATTAGAGTAAAAGCAGAACAATAGGTATTAAAATTGTGTAGCTGCAATTTTATGAAAATATGCGAGCTGTAGATGAACTTTTAGTTTTTGCTTCTTAAGACACAGACTCTGACCAACCTATTGTAAATGTACTTTTTTTCTTGTGGGGGAAACCAAAGGGGTATTTTTAAAAACTCAGTTTTCTATTTTTTAAAGGAAATTTGTGAAGGAACAAAAACAGGTCCAAGAAGAAATTAGTAGAATGTCTTCAAAAGCAATGCTTAAAGTACAAGAAGATATTAAAGCTCTAAAGCAGCTTCTGTCATTGGCTGCCAGTGGATTACAGAGAAATACTCTCAATATTGACAAATTGAAAATAGAAACTGCTCAGGTAAACTAATTTAAAGTTATTTTATCATAATGGTTTTTGCCCTTTTTCTATAATAGAAGTATCAGATTAAAGAAACTTAATAAAACATATGTGAAAATCTTCCTCCTGTCAGAGTCTGGGTGCACCATGGAACCCAGAGTTAAGTCTTCAACCACCCACGTGCACCTCAAAATCACTCGAGACCCAAACCTGGACGGCCCCCCCTTCATTGGGCAGATCCAGACCCGGCTGGTCCCACCCTGTCAAGCCCTGCCAGGTGGGGAGGGGGGGTGCAGCCTCAGGTCTCCTGGGTGCCAGGGCAGGGGGGCATGGCCTAAGGTCCCCCATCAAGCCCTGCTGGGCGGAGGGAGTGGCCTGTGATCCCCCAGCCTGGCGCCAGGGCAGGGAGCACAGCCTGAGGTCCCCCGGCCTGGCACCAGAGAAGAGGGAGTAGCCTGAGGTCCCTTGTCAAGCCCCATGTAGGAGGTGGGTGGGCGCACAGCCTCAGGTCTCTGCTGATTGCTCCTTAAGGCTCGTTATGGGAACCTAGCCTCAGTGGCGGGTGTAAATTGACTGGAGTGACAGTCAATTTGCATATTCCCTCTTTATCATATAGGATAGGTTCAAACATAATTGATTTAATATTTGTATATGTTGCAAAATCATGGTCACCACTATAAGTCTAGTCAACATGTATCATCACAAATAGTTTAAAAAATTTTTTGACTTTGTGATGAGAACTTTCAAGATCTCTCTTAGCAACTTTTTCAGATAGATGGTATAGTATTATTACCTGTAGTCATGGTACTGCACAGTACATTTTCAGGACTTACAATTGGAAGTTTGTACCAGCTTATGTGTCTTCAAGTCAACTCTTGGAAAATACTTTGTGATGTTTTTAATAAAAATGTGTTTCTAAAATAGCTATTATAACCTATGATATTAAAGGAGATTCAAAGGCTTTATTGTTTTCTTTCAAATGTCTACTCACAAATTCCTTGGCTAAATATGAAAAAGTATTCCCCATGTTTCTTTCCCACTCATTCTTTTTTAAATGTATCTTAAGATTATGTTTATTTCAAGGAGGAAAACATTAGTTACGCTTTTAGATTGGACAATATTTAGACTCTGATTAAACATTACGTGAAATTGTAGATTTCATATAGGAAATATGAAATTATATGGAAAAGGTCATTACAAAGTAATAGAAGAGGCAAACAAGATAAAACTGAGGTTCTTATACTGTTAACACTGGATGATTAGAGCCCTTAATTTTTTTATTGTTTTTAGCCCTAATAGGTTTGGCTCAGTGGATAGTGTCAGCCTGCGGACTCAAGGGTCCCAGGTTCGATTCCGGTCAAGGGCATGTACCTTGGTTGCGGACACATCCCCAGTGGGAGGTGTGCAGGAGCCAGCTGATCAATGTTTCTCTATCACTGATGTTTCTAACTCTCTATTCCTCCCCCTCTTCTCTGTAAAAAATCAATAAAATATATTTTAAAAAATAAAAAAAAATTTAAGGGAAACTAGTAGAAATTGAAAAGTCAGTTGAAATGATAATATGAGATGTAAGGGGTTAAAACAGAATATTAGCCTCGAATAACAATTAACTAGAAAATAGAAATGGCATTGAGGACCAGTCAAAAGCAATTTAAGAATGGTTGAGTGTGTATGTAAACTTTAAAAAAATTGGGCTGCCTAGGTTCAATTCTCAGGTCTTCCAGTTACATGGCCTTGGGCAAATTACTTAATGTCTCTAACTCCATTTTTTACATCTGTAAATAAGGTGATATATTGTAGGGTTATTATTAAAGATTAACCATGATAAGTAAAGTCTTCAACATAGTAACTGATACATAGTAAGTACCCAGAATATTAACTACTGCCATCCTCAGCCTCAACATTATTACTACTACCTTGCTTTTTTTACAGTAGTGTTTTCTACATTTATATTAAAGATTTTTAAATAGTAGCATAATCTGTTGCTGTGGATGAATTAACATCATGACTCCTACAGAAATTTATTGTTTCTAAAGTAGATCAGCTGCTCATTATAAACATCATAAAGTCTGGTAAAAGTATAATTTGTACTCTTCGGAAAGCGGTTTTAACAATTTGTAAATGGGCTTCATCCGTACTATGTTCTCATAGCATGAACTTCCAGGAATGACATTGTTTGAAGTTTCAAACTAGAGATAGTTGGTATTTTTAGCCTAACTTTTAACTGGCCGTTTTCTTTTGTTTTCTTTTAAACCTTTGGTATATTAGGAGTTAAAGAATGCTGAAATAGCTTTAAGAACCCAGAAAACACCACCCGGACTCCAACATGAAAATGCAGCTCCTGCTGAGTAAGTTATTGGAATTTTTAAAACAAATATTTCTTTAAACTTTAAAAATGCAGACCAATATAAACAATATACAGGCTAAGAATTTTTAGTTTACTTTGTAGCAAGCCTGAGTTAATAGGTACTTTACATGGGTTTTTCTATTTAATTCTCATGATAACCCTGTGAGGGTAGTTTATTATCCTCATTTTATTGAAAGGTATGTGAAAGCTAGGAACTAAGCTTTTAACTATTATACCATTACACTTCAGTTACAAGTTACTGTGGGGTTTATTCCTTTTTTATTTTTTATTATAAATTTATGTTTTACTCATTAGGACTTTTAATCTATATACATAAAAGGCTAAGTGTTCGTCTGTCCATCTGGTAGCTATGACAAACACTGACCACCAGGAGGCAAATGCTCAATGCAGAGCTGCCATGTCACGCACTGGCCATTTAAAAATAAATGACACCACAGACCTGGCACCCACAAACCAACACTCGGCTTCCCCCAAGTGGGACACAGGCCCTGCCACCGCGCTGGAGTGACACCCCACCTAATTCCAGCCAACGCTGCCAAGACCCTATGACACAAAATGCGGCCCCCAACCCAGCCTGGAAACGGTCACTGTGGGCACTGGGTAAATGACGTTATGTAGCAATGCCCCACTTCCTCTCCCTAGTGACTAGCCTCCTTGGAATTTCTTCAGCCCAGGAACCCATTGTTTTATAGCCAGGTTCAAACATTTTATAGTTTAACCAAATGTTTGTGAAGCGTTTTCCTGTGCCTCATCTCATTTGATCCTCACAGAAGTCCTGGAATGGGAAGATGGGAGACTCGGTAGCACACAGCGGTTCTCAACCTCTGGGTTGTGGCCCCTTTGGGGGTCGAATGACCCTTTCACAGGGTCGCCTAAAAACATCCTGCATATCAGATATTTACATTACGATTCATGACAGTAGCAAAATTACAGTTATGAAGTAGCAACAAAAATAATTTTATGATTGGGTGTCGTCACAACATGAGGAACTGTATTAAAGGGTCGCGGCATTAGGAAGGTTGAGAACCACTGTATTAGCAAGACGTGAATAGCAACATTAAAATATTTCTTCTAATTAATTTCCTTTTAATGTGCACGAATCTCTGCACTGAGATGCTAGTTTAAAAGTAATTTTATGGCAGTTTCTTTCTTAAACAGTGCATATAAATGCAGTTTTAACTCTTTTAGTATTTGCATAGTTTTCATTTACGTAGGTAATACGTCTTTAGAAAGAAAAATTAGAAAATGTAGATAAGTAAAATTTAAATTTAAAAAAATCCACCTGGCCCAGCTGGTGTGGCTCAGTGGTTGAATGTCAACCTATGAACCAGGAGGTCATGGGTTTCAATTCCCAGCCAGGTCACATGCCCAGGATGCAGGCCCGAGCTCCAGTGGGGGATGTGCAGGAGGCAGCCAGTTGGTTAATGATTCTCATCATTGATGTTTCTATCTCTCCCTCTCCCTTCTTCTCTGAAATCAATAAAAAAATATATCTTAAAATAAAAAATCCACCTGTAATTTCACTACTCAACTTTTGTATATTTATGTAGTAACCATACATGTGATAAATATCATGTTTCCTTTTTATATCCTTTTCTGTTGCTAGAGATAACACTAGCTAATATTTTTTAAATGCTTGCCATATACAAACCAGTGTACGTAGTGCTTCACATGCTTTATCTCGTTTCCCACAAAACCTCTATAGCTGGTATTATTCCCGTCTTAGGCCTGAGGCATGAAGAGATAAAGTCCTGTGCTTGTGGTAGAGGTCTGTCTGTTTGGCTCCTGGCTCTCTAATTTTTTTAAAAAAATTTTATTATGATATGATTTAAAACTTAAAAGTTTCAAGAATGAGACAAAAAATTCCCATGTATCTTCCTTCTAGATTTCCTACATGTTAACATTTTTATTACTTTTGTTCTTTGTTCTCTAAGTATATATACATTTTCCCCTCTGAACAGCTTGACTTATTTGCAGACATGATGCTTTTATGCGTAAGTACTTTAGTGTGTATTTCTTAAACATGGATATTATGATCAAAATCAGGAAATTAAGAATGGTAATGATTTTTCTGTTGTCTTACTTAGATCAGCATGGGATGTGCTTCCTCGCTGTACTTCCTCTAGTATTTTATTCTTGTGTCTTTTTATTCTGCCATCAGAGCTAGTTTTGAAATGGGTTGAATCGTATCATTTTGCACTGCAAAAAACTTTCACAGTTCCCAAATTCATATAGAATAATGTTCAGACTGCTTTGTATGCTATTCATGGTCCCTTTCTATCTTTTCAGCATTCTTTGATTAAATTTATCAGAACAATAGTAGTAATTGCATACTCTTTCTATTCTACTCTATAATGTTTTCATAATCTAAACTAATAAAAGCGAAATAGTAAAATTAACCGTTTCTCCGAGACAGGGTAAGCCACGCCCACCATCCAATCAGAGTGGCGGTATGCAAATTAACCCAGCCAAGATGGCGGTGGCAGACACAGGGAGGCCCGCCTCCCTGTGTTCGCCACCGCCATCTGTTGCCTTCCTGCAGGCCACACGGGAGGGGCGGGGTGGGGGGTGGGAGGAGCGAGCCACCTGCAGCCCCGCACCTCCGCCGGAAAGCACCCATGGCGGCGATGGCGGACACAGTTGCCTCCCTGCGTCTGCCACCTTCGCCATCTGTTGCCTTCCTGCAGGCCACAGTGGAGGGGCGGGGTGGGGGGCGGGAGGAGCGAGCCGCGATCAATTTCAGGCAGCAGGGCAGCGGACCTGGGAACCAGGTGGCGTGGCCACCCAGACCCACCCGAGAATCCCAGCCGCTGCCCTGGCTGATCCTGGACCGGCAGGGCAGCGGACCTGGGAACCAAGTGGCGTGGCCACCCAGACCCACCCGGGAATCCCAGTTGCTGGGCTGGCGGGCCCTAGACTAGCAGGGCTGTGGACCTGGGAATCAGGGGCCGTAGCCAGACAGACCCACCCGGGAATCCCCAGCTGCTACCCCGGCCTATGCTGGGCTGGGGCCATGGCTGCCAAGGAGGGGATGAGGGGGCTGGAGCCATCAAGGACCCCGCAGGCATCGCCCAGCAGCACCTGCTTGCCCATCTCCGTAGTGTGGAGCAGACAGGCCTGGCAGAGAGCAGAGAACCAGGTGCAGTGGG
>PVJC01004592.1:0-42770 GCA_004026665.1 Murina feae | reverse complement strand
GATGAAGTCCAGGTCTGGCTGAGAGACCTCCCCACTTGCCCTCCTCCTCCCCCACCTGCACCCTCACCCCAATTTACCCGTGCACGAATTTCGTGTACCGGGCCCCTAGTATAGCTATAGGAACCGTAAGTATTTGATTATAAACTCTGATTAACAATTCAACTTTTTAAAACTTTTTATTTTAAACTAATTTTAGATTTAGCAAAATACGTGCAAAAGTGGTAATAAGAAAGAATTTTCTTTTTTTCCTTACTTTGCTCCTCTTAATGTAAACATATTGCATAATCATAGTGTAATTATAAGAACACGAAATTACATTGGCACGAATAATTTAACCAAACTACAGGACTTTACTGACTTTTTCACTAATGTGCTATTTTTGTTCCAGGAACCTATTTTCCACTAATGTATTTTTTCTACTCTAGGATTTGATTCAGATTGCATTTAGTTGTTACTGCAACTTAATCTCTTCCAATCTGTAACAGTTACTCAGTCTTTTGTTGTCTTTGATGACCTTGATAATTTTGGAGAATATTCAATTGCTTTTTAGATTATCCTTTAATTTTTTTTTTAATGATTGGAATAAAAGGATATACATCTATTTTTGTTTCAGTAATATTTGTGCCACCTAAAGATACGTCGTGTCTCAGACTAACACAGAGGGGACCCTACATCAATGGGCACATGTATTTATTTATTTGGTATTTTGAATATAAAGAAAATAATGTTTTTAAAACTTTGATAATGTTTTTATACAGCTACTTCCGAATCTTGGTTCAGCAGTTTGAGGTACAGCTTCAGCAATACAGACAGCAGATTGAAGAACTAGAAAACCATCTTGCCACTCAAGCAAATAATTCACACATAGCTCCTCAAGGTAACATGCTTTCCGTGGTAATTTTTTTTATACAGCACTCTTGTTTTGTTTTTTGTAGGAGAGAGGTTAAGTTGTTGTTAAATAGTAGATACTCTAAATAAGTACTGATAATTGCTGTAAGCTGCCATATGAAAATTCTCTTAAAAGTCCTTGATTAGGTCTTTATTACCTATAAATATAAAATCCATTATTATGAATTATTACAATGCTAACAAGAGCAAAAGTCTTAGGAATTCCCCTCTTCCCCCAGATTCCTGATATAGACATCCTTCTCTTAGTCTTCTCACTCTGCTATTTTCTTTTATCCATGGAAATACTGATGTAGTTTTTTCCTTCTATACATTATACCAAAAATTAGACTCAAATAATAGAAAACTAATATTGATTGTATTTACTTGTGTGATAATATAATTTTCTCTTATAGATTTGTCAATGGCTATGCAGAAAATTTATCAGACATTTGTAGCTTTAGCTGCACAACTTCAGTCTATTCATGAAAATGTAAAGGTAAGGTTTTGCTAGTTTATATTTCTGGATATCTGTACCCAGGTGGATTATTTATTCATTTGTAAGACCAAAGACTGTTTTGTTTTTAATATGTTTTTATTGATTTCAGAGAGAGGAAGGGAGAGGGAGATAGAAACATCAGTGATGAGAGAGAATCATTGATCTACTGCCTCCTGTACACCCCTCACCCCAGGCATGGAATCGTTTAACCTCCTGTTTCATGGATCAGTGTTCAACCACTGAACCCACTGGCTGGGCTGAAAACACCTAACATAATAGGACAGATTCACACAAAGCAGCCTCAGATCATGTTGAATAAACTTTACATGAAATTTTGACCTACTCTTTTTTTTTTTTTTTTTAATACATATTCTCCAAAACTAAAGGATTTTCCATGATCAGATTTGCTGTTTGCTATTTATTTTCAGCTGCGTTAGATTTCTGGACTTCTTCACTTGTAGAAACCTCACAAGAAGTATTTTTTTGGTTTTTTTTTAAATAATATTTTCATGAGACAATTTGTTGAAACAGCCTTAAATTACTGATCCAGTGAGGTTCAGTGATGTTTAACAAAATTAGACATTAATTATGAATTATATAAATCATGACTGATGCCAGGGGTTTTTTTGTGTGTGTGTTTTTAAACCACTTCTTTTCAAGTCTCTAAGGCAGGTCATTCTTTCTGAATATTTGAAGTAGAACTAAAATATATGGGCTGTTGATCCTAAACATTGTGTGGATATGTGCAGCTAATTACACAGGGGAAGGGATGATGAACAATTTGTAAGTGTTCTAGCTGATACAATAAAAACGCCTAAAATTTATTAATGTTTGCTTAGAACAGGTAGGAAATATAAAAATTCTACGTTTATTCAAAAAGTGGTTTGAAACTGATCTAAATTAGGTTAAACCTTTAAGGAAAGTATTTAATAATTTTGATGTGAAAAATAATCATTTGTATTCATGGTCTTGAACCAAGGCAGATGCTGCCTTGGGTAAACCAGCCAGCTTATGAACTTGGTAGTTTTTTTTCTTACTCTGAAATTACATACTCACTTCCTCCTATCCCTCCCTCATTTGGTTACACAAGCTCAATATGAGTCATTTGCATTGCAAAATGTCAAACAATATTGATAAAGGTCCTCTTTTTACCATCCTAGCTCTCTCTGCTAAGGGACATTATTTTAACATGTGTCGCCCATACCTTTTAGAAAATGTATTTAACAAATATATATTTAGTGCTCTTTATTTTCAGGTTTTTTGAATCTAAATTTTATCAAAAGGTTGGACATGGGAGGAGAGAATTTCATGAAATAATTGGAATATTTAAAATACAACTTTTAATATTTTAAAGCTTAGCTAACTCATTTTGAAGAGGGCTTCATGAAGCCAGAATATTTTAGGCAGTTTATTGTAAAGATATGAAAAAAATGTGGAAAGAAAATATTCAAAAGCATGTTAGACCTTACAAACTTTCCACTTCCCATGCCATGCATTGCATTACTAATTTATTTAGGTGGAATTCATAATATTGTCTCTGTCTTTGATCTGTCTTTGCTAACTTATTTCATGTATTCATTCACCTGTTACCAAAGTCAACTCAAAACTTGATGTACCTTTTCTTTATTCATTCTTGTAGGTGCTCAAGGAACAGTACCTTGGCTACAGAAAGATGTTCTTGGGGGATGCCGTAGATGTGTTTGAAGCCAGGAGAGCAGAAGTCAAGAAGTGGCAGAATGCCCCCAGAGTTACTACTGGACCCACCCCTTTCAGCACCATTCCAAATGCAGCAGCTGTAGCCATGGCTGCAACACTTACACAGCAGCAACAGCCTGCTACAGGTCTGAATGCATTCAAGTTATAGCTTCTTACTGTTAAAATGCAGAACATTTATGTGCATTTTTATAAGTCTTCCTTGTGTTAGCACTAAAGAAATTTCTATGAATACAATACAATCTAAAAATTGTGATGGACACAATTATAAACATACCTGATAAAAAACGCAGGGTAGTCTTAGCAATAATTATATAGCAATGAGATACTGAATATTGTGAATTTACTTAATGTTATTTGCTGTATTGCTATAAATACCCTTTAGAACATGGTGTTTCACTACTGAATTACATTTAGAACTAATAGATTCTAAAATCGTGATTGTATCATTTATTGTTTTAAAGTCAGATAATCCAGCCATACATTGCAGTTTTCATGTATGATACTGATAGGTGGTGCATTCTTATTTCTTCATACATAGTGATTACAGAATACTGACATTCAGGATGAAATGTGTTTTTATTGACTCAAGGTGTGTTGAAGGCCAATAGTTTTATTTGTATGTATAATGGCAAGAAAGAACACAGGCCCTCTAAATCAAATTTGGAAGGAAGTATATGCTAGACTTGTACCTTTTCAGAATGAACAAAGCAATAGCAAGAGCAGGAAAAAGGTGTTTCGAGGTGCTCTGTATTGCACATTAAGAAATGTGAATAAAAAGTTGAGCAGATAAAAGTCATTTGTGAGATACTGGAATGTAGATTATTTTAGTCCTTGGTATAATTCCACTTGTCACAAGAGAATCGTATTTGTGGTCAGTTCTGCAGTGTTCATTTGGTCCTGTGTCTTTAGGATATTGCTACTTGTCTTTTAGTCCTACAGTTCCTTTTTTGTTAGGCTTGAAGTTCATTACAGAAAAATACAGTCTTAATGGATATTGACTTTTTTTTTTCACTCGTGCATACATTTTTTAGTAATGCCTACTATTCTGTAGCATGTATCCTTCTGAGAGTTCCATATAGTCCAATAATAAATTATAGTACAAAATAAGTTAAAAAAAAATTACGTAGATTGCATTCAGGCTGCCTCTAAAGGGAAGCATTCTCTGTTTCTCATTATTGGCAGTTTAAAAACTGCCAATTTCTTCACATTTGGAGATGACAGAATTGACTTTGCATCAGCAAACAGCTGCTGATGGATTTATGCCAAGTCCTCCACATTCCATGGCTGGACCCATGTGAATAGTGGCTCACAGAAGCAGTGTATAGTAGTTCTCTAGCTGGCTGGAAAGTAGTGTTGTATTCTCAAGTTATGGAGGAAAAAGTCATTTTGGGGATTGAATCCCTATCTCATAATTAAGATCCTCAGTTCTCATGATTCTTCAACCGATTAATCAGACCAGCCGTAGTCCCAATTTATTTTTTAGTGCCAATATCAGTCCTAAAATAGATAAGCATAGGTTTGGGTAAGTGTTCCTTGCACATAAAGGATTTCCATTTTAAGAGAGGTTTGTAGGTTTTCACTCATACATTTTGGGCTTATGGATATATAAACATATGTTCATTTCTCTAAATATGAGTGCCTATTATGTGCTAGGTTCTGGAGATACAAAGATAAACAGTATTATAGGTATGATCTTTGCTCTCTGTAGTGATGGAGAATATAGCTTAATTTAGAGTAATCTTGTTGAGGAACCTTTTTCTCATGCGCTTTAATTTTGTCTGTGACTTTTGTCAGACTTTGGGGGAACTGACTGTTTTCTCTGTTCCCTGTAGTTTTGAAACCCACATAAGGATTTTTTAAATCAGGTGGTAGGAATTGTAATTTATCAACCTAAAAAGTCTTAACAGTGTTTTCATTTTGAGTTGTATGAATTTTTAGAGCTGAGAAGCTGAACAATCATAATAGTTTTTCATTTTGTCTTCTCTTTTCCCCTTCTGTTTTTCTAGAGGTCTACCAGGCTCCACAGACCATTCTTTTATGCTTTCTCCCCATTTAGATGTTAGTTATTTTAGTCATGCCACCACTGTAGCAAGATTTATAAACTCTGTTAGATATGTATTTATTTTACACCCTGTTTAAAAACAACTCTTAATTACATTATGCAAATGACTTATTCTTATGTCCTGTGACTTCGATGAAATCTTTTTAAATACCAGTAACAGATTTTAAAATCCACCTAGAAGGAGCTAGGTAAAGCTTGTGTGCTATTTTTGTATTATCACTGTTGATCTGTACAAGATTTGAGTTGTGAGAGGCAGTTTGCTTTTATTTGCATATGGAATCTTCATTAATGTAAAAACGCAGATAGCTTCTTAGCCTACTACCTTCTGAAGGTGGTTTTTGTGGTCTTTCTTGGATGTAAAGGTATGCACTTAAGTGACTTTTTGATCATTCGTTGATGTTTTTTAATGAAGATGTAATAGGACTGACTAGTGTGATTTATGCTTATGGCTTCTGAAGGCTAAAGAGAATTGATAAAAAAAAAACAGCAGGCTATTTATGTATGAAATAAGCATGAATACATGGGTGAATTACATGTTGGTAGAGCTTGAGTACACTTATCCACCCACCAGTGTTTCTGAAGCCTCTTTAAAAGCTTAAGATTTACATTAGGCTTTTTTCAGTATAATTTTAACTTAGGGTAGATTGTTTTAAGCTAATATGCTGGGATTAAGTTTTGCTGTTATGTTTTGATACTTTTAAAAGTTCTTGATGTTTACATAAATAAGACTTTTCTCATGTGACTTAGCTGCTGTTTTCAAGGAGTGCTGAGATGTTTTGGTAGGAATTTCTACTTTCCAGCTTTTAGTGTAGGTTTGGACATTTAAGATGTAGTGTTAAAAAGGAAACTAACTATTTTGTTTTAGTTTCCTGTGGTTTTATGATTTTTGTTGTATTTAATAACCAAAGGAACATTCCCCATTAAATCAGTAAGGGAAATTTTTTGAATTCGGGAAAAGGCATTTTTTTGTTTTTTTAAGAATTATTTTAAAATATGACTTATTTTAGAACATGACCAAACTAATTACATTAGGTATTTTTGAGTGGTCAGTGAAAATGATTAAAATTTTTAGCACTTTAGTTCTTTTCCTGTGAATGCAATTTTACTTTTTAAAAGGTAGAACTTATTCTGGAAAATATGAATTAACAGTATTAAACTTGATTTTGTTGTGTGTGGGTATCTTATACCGTAACTTTTGTAAAATGTTACTCTACATGAAGATTTCACTTTGGGCAATCATTGGAATATATTACTACTAACTTGGTTTTGTTTATGGCACTAAAGAGCCTCTCATTGAATGAGTATTCAGATTTCGAAACAGACTTCTTGAATTGTTTACGTAACTTTTGCCTGAAGGATTTAGATTCTGCTTTCTAATAGTGAAACTAATTTATATGCTGGCCAGAGTATAATATATATGCTAATACTTTGGCATGGGAGATATTTATTATGAGTCTTTAACTATTAAAAATGTTATACATTTGCCTACTAGTTTTATAAATAATGTTGCCTTCAGAATTTGTGTGAAGGTACAAAACTCAAAATATCATGTACCTGTTGTGCAATGGAAAGTCTTGTCATCATTAGAGTTCTCCATTACCTACATCCTGAATATCAATGATTAGAATTGCTCTTAAAAATAGACCCTGTCTCAATAAAAAGCATGCTATTTGAGTAATAACTCTTATGACTTGTAGGGCTGAGGGCTGTGGTGTGCATTATTCTTTAGGGTCTTCCACCAGCAGTGCCTCCTATTAATATGTGACACTTATGTCTCTCACTGTTAAAGAAACTGGACATGTGTTTTCTACATAGTATTTTTGTTAGAAATAAGAAATTAATATGCTTAGTTTCTTTTTCCTATAGTAACATTTTACAAAAGAGCTGCTTGTCAAGTATTTTAGTCTCACATTGATCTCAAACTGGGTGTAAAAATTTAAATCTTTTTTTTTTTTTAATTTATTTTTTAATAGTAGTATGAGAACTCTGGCTGCTGTTAGTTCTTATTCTTCATTTTCTGGGTGGAAGCTATTTGAAAAGTCCAGTTTTTGTCCCAGTGTAGCAAAATGTAGTTCTTCAGTTTTCTTTTTAATGCTTTAAAATTTACACTACCTTTTGAATACACAAACCTCATTCATTGAATAACTTGAAGGCTTTGAATTCTTTGAAAATTTTAAATTTCAATCTGTATATTACTTTGGCAGATCCCTCAACTTTGAGATGCACTGATCACTGTGCTTGAAAAAGATAAGACTGAAGATTGTACTATGAAATTTATTGAATAGTTTTCATAAATTATTTATCAAATGAGAGATTTTTAGATTTTTGTAGTCTGCTTAGTTTTAAAAGAATATAGTTAAAATGAGAGGCAAGTTTGATGCTATTCTTGCCAAACAAACTCAGCTAAAATCTTTGAAGTAACAAATGGGAAAAGGATGACTAATCGTTCTGCATCTGGGTACATTTTCCAAAATGTTAGAAACAAATTTCTGAATTGAAATCTTGAATGTATTGAATCTGTCAAGGTACACAGCAGTGCCTTTGTAAATGTTCATTATCTATCTTATTTAATCAGGTGATAAGTGGTGTAATGTAGCACAGAGCTTAACAATAGGACTTAATTATCACTTTTTGTGAACAATTTGGAATTGTCATGTTACTGTGTAATTGATTTGCTTTAAAATGAACAATAAATTTAATAAAATAAAACATTGTCTTGTTTTTTATCTACTTATTGTATATATATGATTTATATTTCATAAAAAAAACATGCCTAGTTTTTTTGGTACTTACACTTATGAAGTAACATGATAGTTTTTCCATGTTAGCCTCAGTCTCTTTTGATCAATTGAGACTTGACTCTAATGGTAAGGAGCTAGTTTTCAAAAGAAAAAAAGTAAAAATTCTTTACTGATTACACCAACTAATTTTATCAGAAAGCAAGTGGGGAGATCTAAAATAATTCTAAAAGTAAAACTATGAAAGAACTATAATTAACAATACATTAAAGATTTCAAATTATTTATTAGGTTAAACTAACATTCATCTTTCAGTACAGTAAACCTTTAAATTATCTAGTGTGAACAAGATAATTAAAAAAATTTGGGGGGTAAGTAAATCAGTTGAGACAGATAAATTAGGCTGGGGAGACATCCTGAAAACTAAGTTTTAGCAAATAGAATTTGTTTAAAGTTATTACTGTTCATTTTAAAAACAATTTCTTAAACTTTAATCTTGAAAGAGTAAGGCAAATTTGTTTTTTCCCCCCTCCCTCCCGTTTTTTTGTTTTGTTTTGTTTTTATACCAGGGCCACAGCCATCTCTGGGAGTTAGTTTTGGAACGCCATTCGGCTCAGGTATTGGCACTGGCTTGCAATCAAGTGGCTTAGGTTCTTCAAACCTTGGAGGTACACTTTAACTTTTCTAATAATTGCATTACACTATTATACATTTGAATTGATACTAGCCTGTAAAAATTTTCTAAGAGGATCTACTATTTTGGAAGTTAAGTTTCCATCTGCCAAAAACAATTCTCCAAACATAATTTGTGCTGTCTAGTATTAGACTTAGAACCTAAGAAATTATTTTATCTGTGAATAGTGAATATTAAAAAGTATTAAAATTAAATGGCAGGGATGTTCTTATATTCAGAAGAAGATGCTAAAATGTGAACTTGAAAATTACTTAATTTCAATAAATTTAACTTAAAATTAGTAGTCTTAACATCAGTTTGGAGTCCAAACTCCTACTGGATATACATACAGTCACCTAATAATCTTCTTTCTCTGAAAACAGACATTTTAAATGGGGAAATTAAATTTGAACAGCTCAACTTCTTTTGGTATATTTGCCTATGTACATATTTGTACACATAGCAATTGCATTTATTTTAATAGTTTCATAAGTTAATTCTAATTAGTAAGTAAGTCTGCAAAAACATGCTAAATACAAATGCATTCATAATGACCTGATCTGGATGATTGAAAGTTGTGTTTTATGGAGCACATTGCCATGTAATGAATAAGGTTCCATTATTTCCACTAAACTATACATATCGTAAGAGAGGAAGTTTGTAAGCTATTATGGCTTTATATAGTAGACCTTATTAGGAATTACTAGAATTATGACAGCATAATTAACTATAATCCAATTTACCATTATATTTCTTAGAGTTAGAGGCAGTAAGACTCAAACTCTATATTTTAGATAAACTGTTGTAGCCTAAAAAGAATTTTATTTTTAAGCACTTGGCTTTTAGGAGGGTTAAAAACAAGTCTTCTAGCAAAAATCCCTTGGAATTTATATAATAAAAAATATTTTTTTATTTAAATTGTGAGTATCCTATTACTAAGACAAAACGTGATCCTCCACTCCCATTTTCTCATTGTTACATTGGTTGATGCTATGGCAACAGCCTTCTATTGATTATTATGTAGTTATGCAGTTTTTCAATGGCAAAGGTTCTTAAGTGAAAATGTTTGGGTAAAAAAAGCAGTCAAATCACCTTGCAGTACTCTGTGTTTAAATTACTGTAGATGTCATGCTTATTATAAATTTAGCCATTTTTTTCCTTCAAAATGAAATATCCCGAAGTAGATCTGTTATTTCTGTTTGACTGAAATCATGCTTGAATGATTACTAAAATTTCTAGTTTATTTGGAAGGATCTTGATTTTTAAAAACTATTAATGGGTCGTAAACTTAGTCTAAATACATATAAATGTTTTATTTCAGGATTAATCTGGTTCTTTCCCAAGAAGTCTTATGCAAAGGAGTAAATAGCAGATATCCTTCATAAGGCCATGTGTTTCAACACTGTATTTATTAGACCTTTTGATAATTTGGGGTTTTACTTGTTAGTATCCTTTAACCTGTGTTTTACATGCCGTTGTATATTTCTCTATTGCCCTTCCACTAGGATTTGGAACTAGCTCTGGTTTTGGATGCAGCACCACAGGGGCCTCCACATTTGGATTTGGAACAACAAATAAACCCTCAGGAAGTCTTAGTGCAGGTTTGTGTGTTTCAGCCTGAATTTCAGACAAATTTAATGGTACAAGTATTTAATTTAAAAGCATAAGTATTGTTATTTCCAATATCCAAAAAAGATCCCTGGCTTAGTTTCTGTTCTCTGGATGAAGTATGCAAGCCTAACCATATAGCTTTATCTCATAAGCTAAATATCAGGTTTATAAAATATTTCTAACACTTAACTAGTTTGATAAAATAAATAATTATATCCTTTCTTAACGAAGATTCTTTGAACCCAAAGACTAGCTTCATGGTTAAACAGTTTTCTTCATTATAAAAACGAACCCATTTGGGTTTAAGTTTTAACCCAGTTTTTATCATTCATTCAGGAGAATCATTTTTCTTCCAAAGAGATCGTCTTTAGTTATTACATTCTATCTTACAATTGGGTTCTGTGTTCATTTTTTGAAGTAGATATTATCTTCTAACTTTTCCAGTAGAAAATTCCAAACACTATCTACTTTGCATTTCTCTCTATTTGTAAGTAATGACTTATTTAAATGTGCAACATTCAGGGATAAAAAGTAGGTCTAAATTAATGATGTAATGTCAGTTAAATTGTGTTGAAATTGAGGAAATTTTAAGGAAATTCTGTTTCATATTAAATAGTGTCTAAAATCAACAGTTTCAACAGAGTAAGATAGAATTCAGTGATATCAGAATTATAAATATGTTAACTAGGCAGTAATAATACTTGCTCTTAATTACACAAGCTCTTATAAAATCAGAACAATAGATACTACTCTTTGGTGTATTGTCCTAAAAATTGTGTGTTGTTTTCTTAGAGGACTTAAAATTTCAAGGGTCCAAAGGTTGTGAAAGATCTTTAACATGTTGATAAACTGTTTTTGGAGGAGCTGAGAACGAAGGCACCTTGGCATATTGAATTCCCAGGAAAGTGTCTGGCAGCTTGAAGTCTGCAGATTTTAGTTATTTGTGCTAACACTTCTCTTTTGACCTGGATGACTAAACTTCTGTTCCTAATGGTGCCACTTAGCTATTTGCTAAATTGTTTTCCTATAAAGTTTTATGTTAGAAATTTAGGGCCTTACGATAAGGTACTATTTCTATATTCTTGTAACTAGAACTTTGCCTCTCATCCTCACTTTTTTATTTGTTTTTGTGACCTAACTTCTGATATGAATATTCTTTTCCCTAAACATAAGGCTTTGGCAGCTCAAGTACATCTGGGTTTAACTTCAGCAATCCTGGCATCACGGCATCAGCTGGTTTGACATTTGGGGTGTCCAATCCTGCCTCTGCAGGTTTTGGAACAGGAGGACAACTCCTTCAGTTGAAGAAACCTCCAGCTGGAAACAAACGAGGAAAAAGATAAACATATGGGTAGATGTGTTGAGAGAATCCATTGCACCGTCATCTATTCTGAGTCTATTTTTCTAAAATCGATGCAGTAATTTAATTGCATCCCAAGATATTTCTAAAGTTTTGATATTTTTCCCTACTCTGGAATTTTAACTTTGTTCTGATTTGCTCTGTTAAACTTCTTTTTTCTTGTGAATTTGAAACCCAGTTGTATATTTTTCTTTATTTTGATTCTCAGTATACAAAATGTTCTGATTATATCGCTGGTAGGTAAAACCTATTTAACCTAGTGTTAATAGCAATGTTTTTGTTGATATAGTTTACATTATGTGAGTATATGCACATGTGTTTCTTATATAGGTGGTATGAACTCTAGGACCGAATCAGTTGGTTTCTTGATAAAGGTCTTTTGAACTACACTGCAGGGCATCTTGTGAATATGTATATAAATATACACAGAATACACACAGTTGTGTGTGCATATAAAATATATATTTGCAGACCTACAACTTTTGCCTCAGACTGTTCCCCTTTTCTAAGGGTATTCCATTTTTCACCTTTTGCAGCTTCAAATTCTCATTGCTTGTAGAATGATGAGCTAGAGGTATTGGGTCATTGCAGTTATTTGCTTAGAGACTTAATGAAATGGTTACTGTTGTAAATATTTGACCTACTCAGCTTCATTGCCCCTAGTCTTTACCATACTCGTTTCCCACCTTAACCTTTAGCAGCTTCTCTAGATGAGGAATGCTGTAAAATTTGTTGAATATACTTCAACAGATTTGATTATCCTATATGTTCTCATATTGCTATATGAGATGTTTTTTCATATCTGAGAGGAACCTTCAAGAGCATATTTGAACTCCAGACTGGTGTTCTGGGAGCAAAGAGCTATTAAGCCAAATTGATTCTATGCAGGTGAAGGATGCACTATGATTTTAGTGGCAACTTTTCTAGCTATTCCACTACAGAATTCTTTCCTATAGGGCTATTGATATTGACACCAAATGGAGTGGCTCATCAGCCTCTTAATGTCTTAAGTAAGTGCTTAATTTGGAATAGAGAAACAATATATTTTAAGAAAAAAAAAGTATTCTTTGTAGCAACTATAAACTATCCCTGTTTTAACAGCTCCAGGTAGTAACACATAGGCGTGTCAGATTGCATCTGTGTAATATTTGTCTATATTAGTACTAGTTACATAGAGTGGATAAAAAGAGAGCCCTTGGAAAGAGGATGGCCTTAGCCATGATTTCAAACTGAAACCATTAGGTAGACCTATGTAGCTGTCAATTACAGTTTTCAGATGGGATGTAAACACGGAATTTCATTGAAAATAATTTAATTTTTATATAGAAGGTTTTGTACATACTGTGCATCAAGCGAATATTTTCAGACGCATTTCACCGAGATACCTTTTTTCTAAAATAGATATTGCATAAATATGTGTGTGTATACACGCATGCACACACAGACACATATACTTTTAGTATAATGTTGGGTTTGATTATAAAAGTGTTGTCAAATCTGTTTTATCCACATATAGGAACGATTGGCTTTTTGGAATTGAAATTTTTGCACCTTGATGCATTAAAATAAGGAAAATGCTTTTGTTTCTAAGCTCTAAAGCTGTTTTTATTTTTGCACACTTCTCTAATACTGCAATTTCCAAAACCAGGTTTTGGGGGAGGTTAGGAAAATGTGATGTTTGTGTTTTCAATTACTGTCAGAATGAAATACGCAATTAGAACAAACTTTTTTTTTTTAAGGATATTGCGTTTTACTGCAAAAATCTGAATATTTACATTTCTTGGTTTTTTTTCTTTATATATTTTACATTTTAATGTGTTGAACCACTGGAAATTTGTAACAGATCAGTTTATGTTAGGAGTTTAAACATGTCATTGTCTCCATTGTCTTCACTTTGTCAGAGCCTGTCATTGAGTAAACAATAAAATTTATTGTGTCAGTTGCTTTGAATCTTTGCAGGTGTTAGTAGTTGTGCTTAATATGTAATTTTCTCATTGTTGCTCTTTTATTCTTTTTGGTTGGTTTTTAGTGTTTTCACAGATTTGTACATCTTGCTTTAAAAATGTACTAATAAAGACCGAATACAGAAAGTAAGTTTGATTAAAAAGTAAAAGTCCGCTTCAGTCTTGAGGCCGATTCCACTTTCTTCCCCAGAGTATTCACTCCTTTATGCAGTGGTTCTCAACCTTCCTAATGCCGCGACCTTTTAATACAGTTCCTCATGTTGTGGTGACCCCCTACCATAAAATTATTTTTGTTTCTACTTTATAACTCTAATTTTGCTACTGTTATGAATCGTAATGTAAATATCTGATATGCAGGATGTATTTTTGCGACTCCTGTGAAAGGATCGTTCTACCCCCAAATGGGCTGCGACCCACAGGTTAAGAACTGCTGCCTTAATGGTTTGGTATACTTTTAGACTCTTTAAGAAAAAATACTTTTTTCAACATGTATACAAATGTTATTGTTCTGTTTCTCTTTTTTTCCTTTTCATTTTCTCATTCTTTTAGATTTTTTTTTTTTTTTTAACAAATGGGTTAAAAATCTATGTATTCTGTGGCTTGCTTTTTTCCCCTTTTAATGCTATCTTATAAACTTTTGTTCCTGTCCTTGCAGATTTATTTTTTATGTACTATTCTGTAGCATGGATGTACAATGATTTATTCCAACTAATACCTGTTGGTAGGCAGTTAGATTCTTCCCAGTAGCTTATATAATAAAAGGCTAATATGCAAGTAGACCGAATGGCAGAACAGCCAGTCGCTATGATGTGCTGACCACCACGGGGCAGATGCTCAATGCAGGAGCTTCCCCTGGGTAGTTTAGTGTGTCAGAAACTGGGGCTGGCGAGCGCAGAGGTGGTGGCGGGAGCCTCTCCCACTTCCGGGGCAGTCAGACATCCCCCCAGGGCTCCTGGACTGCAAGAGGGCACAGATAGGGCTGAGGGGATTCCCTCCTTTACTTCCCCCACCCCCCACCTCCTTGTGCCCAAATTTCATGCATCAGGCCTCTAGTTTGAATACAATAAAAAAAAGCTGCAGTGAATATCCTTGTACATGGTCCTTTATGTTTACGTTTAGTGTTTCTTTGGGATTGATTCTAGAAGAGGAATTGATGAGAGGGCATACAAATTATATGTCTTAATGTCAGATTGCCTTCCAAAAATGCTATGTAGATATATACCTCTTTAGTTTGTATGAGCACCCATTTTCCAGCAATCTCTAAATGATATTATTAATCTTAAGTATTTGTGAAGTTGAACTTTTTAATATAAAAATATCCTCCACTTGCATGTTAATATCCTTTGTCCATTTTTATATAAGGTTATTTAGGAGAGTTTTTTTTAAATGATTTGTAAGATCTCTACAGATAACGGATGTTAATATTTTTTTTTTATGAGAAAGGTTGGACTCCTGAAATCATTAGGGTTCAGATCTCTGTTGTGACCTTATAAAATCTTGGGCCAGTTACTTAACTTTTCTAGATCTCAGCTTCATCATCTGAAAGGGGGCTAATAAAGATGGGTGGTTATATTAATAACTAGAGGCCTGTTGCATGAATTCGTGCACAGGTGGGGTCTGGCTGACCCACCCTGATCGGGGCTGATAAGGAGAGGATGTGGGAGGTTGGCTGGCCGGCCCTATCCCTGATTGGGGTGGGGGACCAATTGGTGGGGGTGGGGCCAGCCTACCCCTTTGTCGAACTCCAGTCGAACTCCCTGTCTAGGGGACAATTTGCATATTACTCTTTTACTATATAGGATAGGATATCTATTTGAAGCATTTTCATTGTGTAAGCCTTAGACACTTTGCAAGCAGTTACTATTCCTGCACCAATACCCCACAGCTTTAATTATTGAGACTGATGCTTTATTGTGGTACCTGATAAGAAAAGCTACTGTATCTTAATTATTTTGGTGACTGTGTGTGTGTGGAGGTTGGGTGAGGTATGTGTCTATTTCAGGACATTTAAGATGAGCTTTAATATCTGTTAAGTTTTTCTTAAAATTCTATTGGGATTTTGACTGGATTTGTATAAATATGTTACATTCTAGGGGGAACTGACATCTTAATACCTGCAACATGCTCTATGCATTTGTTGGGTCTTTTATTCTTTCAACAAGGTTTTATAGAATTTATTAGATTCTTGGTTATTGTTTTTCCTAATAGCATCTTGTTTAATTTCTGAGTATGGTTGGTACAGGGTTGTTTGCATTATTACAAATACAGATTAACTTATTTTGTGATAATGTAGGAAGGTCAAGTTAATGTCCTTCTAGTTTCAAATAGTATTTTTTGCAACAAGGGAAATTGAATAGTGCCTTTAGAAGTATTGCAGTGGTTTTTTTTGTGTGTGTTATAGGATGTGAGCCTCTGTGATCCATTTCCAGCATGATCAGCTTTTTATGGAATTTGCTGAATTTTCCCCAGGGCAAACAATGTAGGGAGGAGGGAAGAGGATCTAAGAGCAAAGAACTGTGGACGTGGACTAGCATTATGGTGGGAACACCTGAGGCACCTGCCCCAACTAGATGGGGAGGTGGAGGCAACTAGAAAAGGCCTCAGCCCAATTTTTTAAAATGGCCCAATGGGAGACAATAAGACTTAGGCGACGTAGGAGGAAATAGGTGACCCATAATACTCAGCCAATGAGGAACCAGAAGGGGGACTGAATAAATGGGCTGTGATTGCTGCCCCAGGTGTGCCTGTACATTTGGACGGGCACTCGCTCTTGAGAACATATTAAAACTTGTTTTCACCATACTTCTGTCTCCAAGTTTGTTATTTGAGTTTGGACAGATAAGCATTTCTCACATGTATGAAATATTTGGGCATGAATGTTCTATCACAAGATCTGCTTTGGGATTCCCTTCCCCCATGCCTTGCTTCAGTCTCACTGTGGATAGCCTGGCTGCACTGCTCTTTGTTGAGCACACATCAGAATCTAAACTAATAAAGGTGTAATATTGAAATTAACCGTCTCTTCGGGACAAGTAAGCCACGCCCATCAGCCAATCAGTGACTGTATGCAAATTAGGCCAGCCAACATGGAGGCCGCCACTCACGGACCTGAGTAAATGGCAGCTTCCATTGCAGCAAGAGTGAAACTGAAACTGTTTGCGGCCCAGCTCAGCTTATCCTGGCTCCAGGCAAAACATTTGTAACAAAGTATCAATCATAGACAGCAGGCCTGGCCTGACTACTAAGGGTCACAATGTCTCATAGAAGCTGCGAGGTGAAGCAGAGAGGAGGTTTTGTTACGAGGCCTTGGCTTAAAGGAACAGTGCATCAATTATAGAAGATAAACCCCAGAAACCTGCTTCCAGCCAGCCTTGCTGAGACATTGGGTCAATGGGAGCTGTGGGCAGCCTGAAAGCACCAATCAGCCCGTCACCCACACTGGCCAAACCCCATTGGGTGAGGGACATTACTGGGGGGCATGGCCAGTCTGCAAACAGCCATCAGCCCCTCACAGGCTGGCCAGGTACCCCAGTAGGGACCCAAAACCTGAAGGGGCTGTGGGCAGCCTGTAAATCGCCCTCAGCCCTCACCTAGGCTGGCCACACCCCCATGGGGTCAGGGTTCCCACTGGGAGGCTTGGCCAGCCTCCAAACAGCCCTCAGCCCCTCACCCAGGCTGGCCAGTCACGCCAGCAGGTGGACATCCCCAGAGGGATCCCAGATTGTGAGAGGGCACAGACCGGGCTGAGGGACCTCCCGAGTGCACAGATTTTTGTGCACCCATCCCCTAGTGTTATTAATAAGTGGACACAACTGTGGGACTCACTATCACTGGGCCGAATCCTGCAAAATCTAAATTGGAGCACCTAATTTAAATCTAATTTACAAAGTTCTCTCTGCCTATTAATGTATCTCCCACTTATTGAGTATGTAGTCTGTTTTGGGCACTACACTCAGAACTTTATAAACTTGACTGTTTAATCTCAGTGTTGCCCTATAAATCAGAGCATTAAGCAATTTATTTGAGGTCACATAGCTGTTAAGTAATGGAGCTGAGCTTTTTCTGTGATACAGAATAATGCACTGGCTTTTATGCCTAACCTCTTAAAGGCACCGAGGGTAATGTGATTACATTATTCACATGGGGAAATTACAAGTATATAATGGACTGTAGATTTAGGCAAGGTAAGTGCAAAGAGACATGGGACTCTAGGAAGAATAGGATGTAAAGTGAAGAAGCAAAGACCAGACTGATGTAGCCTTTTACCTTTTCCCACTGTTCATCTATGAAGAGGTTCATAGAGAAAAGCTAGTCATCCCAGCATGGAGGGTGGTCTGCCCACTTTGGAAAGGGCAAAGGGAGCAATTCTAGCGATTTGAACCTTAGGAACTGTGAGAAGTTTAATGAGAAAGCCTTTTCAGGAAGGCTTACCTTACTCCTGTAACCCCTAAGAGCACCATACGCTCAGACTAAATGAGACTAGATCATTTTCTTGCTGTACAGACAGGAACCTCAACTGGCCCAAGTAAACCATGGAAACAAGCAAAAACTTAAGGCGCTACCAGGCAGCAACAGATAGAAGAGGAGGGATTACTGGAAAAAATGGTCATGGCCCAGGATGGGTTTTTTTGCCTTTCCTACTCAATCTAATGTACTTTTTCTTTTCTACCCAATCTTTCAATAATTAAAAAGGAAAAGACCTACTAGGCTCACAAAGGTTACAATGCTAAAAAGTAAACTAGATTTAACTTGCAGAGAACTAGTTTTTGCCAGTCTTACTCTTTGAATCTCCTGGTAGCAAGTCAGTTTAGTTCAATGAACATTTATTAATATGTGCTCCTGTTCTGGCCAAAGATACACCTCCAAAATCAGAATACATATGCATACCCCTAACATATCTCAAGTTACTGGTTAGAAAATAACTGTCCTGGCCAGTGTTGCTCAGTGGTTAGAGTGTCAGCCTGCGTCTCTAAGGGAGGCTTAGGCTCTGGCTAAAGTTGTATTAGATAATTTAATTGATTTGTGTTATATGCTAGCTGGATAGCTGTTATCTGCACTGGTCAGTTATTGCTCGGGAGCTATACACCAGGACATCAAAATGCTAGTAATGTAAGACAATACCCAACCAAGCACATGCAAATATTTATAATTAGGTACAAGGTAGTTCTATTCCTGAGCCCCTAGGTTTACTTACATCGCCAACCAGCAGCTCTGGGCTCTTTAACAGTCCTCTATTGTGCGTGGTTAGATGAAGGTTATTGCTAAGGGAATTAGCAAAATGAATTAGGTTCGTAGTATGAGGCTTCTACTGGGGCTTAGGAACTCTTGCAAAGGAAATCCTCTGCCATGTCTGTTAAGCCTGATGTCTTAACACCAGAGCTGATAAAGGGCCAATGTAGTACTGTTCAGGGCTCCTCAACATTGAACCAGGGACGGGTACACTCGAATGGGTGTTGGACTGGCAACTTCTCCCAAGATGGATAGGATGCATCTTGGCAGAGAGCAAGGTGTGTTCTGGCCAACTAAAGTGTTCCTGTTGATCCCGTTCAAGTCCAGCCTCATATGCTTGGTGGACAGGAACCAACCCAAGAGCACTGATAGGCTACTTAACATGGTCTTTTGTCACCTCACATTGCAAATGATCCCGGTGCCTTCATCCCTTGGACAACATGCCTGATGTTTACCTGCACAAAACCTGCAAGCTGCATACATGTTAACTGGTAGAGATAATGTCACTGCACTGTTATAATTGGATGAAAAACGTCAGGGAACATTGGGACCTCGAGAAGAACTCACCCAAATATATAGATATTTCAAGCAAAGTCTGAAGGCAAGTCCTTGCCTTGGCTTTTCTACCTTCCAGAGGCCTTTTAAAGTTCAATCTGAAGATTCATTAGGATTCTTTATTCAAAGACACCAATTCTTCAAATGAACTAGTTCTCGAATTTGTATATATACATATATATTATATGCCACTTTGGAAACTAAAACTCTTTTAACTGGACCTTCTAAATTTACCATAGCTAAGATTTGGAAACAGCACAATTTATCATAGCTAAGATTTGGAAACAGCACAGTTTACCATAGCTAAGATTTGGAAACAGCCTAAGTGCTCATCAGCAGATGAGTGGATTAGAAAACTCTGGTACATCTACACAATGCAATACTACGCTGCTGTAAAAAAGAAGGAACTCTTACCATTTTCAACAGCATGGATGGAACTGGAGAGCATTATGATAAGCGAAATAAGCCAGTCAGAGAAAGATAAATATCACATGATCTCACTCATTTGTGAAATATAATGAACAACATAAACTGATGAATAAAAATAGAACAAGAGATATAGAAGCATTGACAAACCAAGCATGTCAAGTTGGCGGCCTGCAGGCCACATGCAGCCCACAATATTTTTGCAGCCCAGCCAATATGTACATAAGAAACGTTTTAATAAAAATTTTGTAACTTAAATTTTCACAATATCTTGTTATACATAATATAATCTAATAAAAGAGTAATATGCAAATTGGTGTCACTCCACTACACCTAAGCCATGCCCACCAGCCAATCAGAACGACTATGCAAATTAACACAGGCAAGATGGCAGCCCTTGGCCATGGAATTGGAACAAGCAGGAGGCTTGCCCCAGCGATGGAGAAAGCTAAGGTTCCCACCTTCCTTGGCTGGCTGTGGCCTCTGCTCAAGGCAATGAAGTTTCAATTACAGAAGATAAACCCCAGATACCTGCTTCCAGCTGACCTGGGCTCTGGTTAAAGCAATGAAGTTTTATTATAGAAGATAAATCACTGGGAGCTTGGGTGGCTGGGGGCCTTGGCCAGCCTGCCAACAGCCATCAGCCCCTCACCCAGGCTGGCCAGGCACCCCAAGGAGGGACACCCACCCTGAAGGGGGTATGGCCAGTCTGCAAATGGCCCTCAGCCCCTCATCCAGGGTGGCCAGGCACCCCAGCAGGACCCACCCCCCTCACTGAAGGGGCTGTGGCCAGCCTGTAAACAGCCATCAGCCACTCATCCAGGCTGGCCAGGCACCAGAGCAGGAACCTCCTCCATGAAGGGGGTGTGGCCAGCCTGAAAACAGCCATCAGCCCCTCATCCAGGCTGGCAAGGCACCCCACGGGAGACACCTACATTGAAGGGGCTGTGGCCAGCCTGCAAATGGCCATCAGCCAACCTCCTAGGCAGGCCAGGCACCCCAGCAGGACCCCCTCTCCCTGAAGGAGCTGTGGGCAGCCTGCAAACAGCCATCAGCCACTCATCCAGGCTTGGCAGGCACCCCAGAGGAACCCCCACCCTGATCCGGAACACCCTTCAGGGCAAACCAGCTGGCCCCCACCCATGCACCAGGCATCTATTCTATATAATAAAAGGATAATATGCAAATTGACCCTAACAACAGAACCACTGGGAATGACTAATCACTATGACACACACTGACCACCAGAGGGCAGATGCTTAATGCAGGAGCTGCCCCTAGTGGTCAGTGCACTCACACAAGGGGAGCTCTGTTCAGCCACAAGCCAGGCTGACAGATGCCAGAACAGCGGTGGTGGTGGGAGCCTCTCCTGCCTCCTCAGCAGCACTATGGATGTCTGACTGCAGCTTAGGCCTGCTTCCCGCTGGCAAGTGGACATCCCCTGAGGGGTCCTGGGCTGCCAGAGAGATGTCTGACTGCCAGCTTAGGCTCGATCGCCTGGGGAGTGGGCCTAAGCCAGTAGGTGGACATCCCTCGTGGGGTCCCAGACTGCGAGAGGGCACAGGCCGAGCTGAGGGACAAATTTTTGTGCACCAGGCCTCTAGTCTATATATAAAAGCTTAAGCGACCATCTTACCATCTGATTGGTAGCTAGACGCACAATGACCACCAGGAGGCAGATGCCCCAACCGGTAGCTATGATGCGCATTGACCACCAGGGGAGAGATGCTCAACGCAGGAGCTGCCAAGCTGTGGTGACTTGGCAGCTGCAGTTCTTGGGTGATGCATCCAGAACCAGAGAGGAGGGAGCTTGATTCCAGGGGCATCACCCAAGAACCGCCCTCTCACAATCTGGGACCCCTTGGGACCGGTGCATGACTGATTACTAGAATCATGATGTGCTCATTTTCTTATGCACCTTATGAGCAGGCCTAACATTTCTCTCCACCAGTACTAGCAGTGAATATTTTAACGGCTGATTGCCACATCATTAGTCTCGTACTGACTTGTTTGGTGTGTACAACAGGAAATAGTTTGCTTTCAGAGAACAAGAAAAATAGGTTTATTTGTGTTACGCTTATTAATTTGTGCAGTTATTCAGTGTTCGGTAAGTTAATATTCAAGAAAAAATAATTTTTATTAAAATGTTATATTATTTTGCCTGACTGGCAATACTCAGTGATTGAGCGTCGATCTATGAACCAGGAAGTCACAGTTCGATTCCTGGTCAGGGCACAAGCCCGGGTTCAGCTTAATCCCTAGTGTGGGGAATGTAGGAGGCAGCCAATCAATGATTCTCTCATTGATGTTTCTATCTCTTTCTCCCTCTCCCTTCCTCTCTGAAATCAATAAAAACATATTTTTTTAAAGTTTTATTCTTTTATGTTAACGATTACTCATTTGTTTCAGCCCTTTGTATTCAGCATATCTCTATCGAAATAAACCTACATTTCTATGAAAATTGAAGCTTTTGTTTTTTTGTGGTCCACATAAACTTAAATCTTGTTTATTTGGCCCATGTTCACCTTTGAGTTTGACGTGCTTGGAACAGACTGCCCAACCTATGAGGGAAGGTGGGGGGTGAAGGGGTAAGAGATTAACCAAAGGTCTTGTATGGATGCATATGAGCATAACCAATGGACATGGACAGTAAGGGAGTGAGGGCAAGTGCTGGGAGAGGCAAGGTGGGAGCAGCTGGGGAGAGGTCAATGGGAGAAAAAGGAGACTTATGTAATACTTTAAATAATAAAGAATTTAAATTAAAACAACAACAACAAAACAAAAACAAAACAAAAAAACTGCCAAACGAAGTTTGGCCCTTTTCTCTCTCATGTGCCAGTCCCCTTGGGACTCCTGCCACAGGGGGCTGCACTCTCTTGTGCCCCCATGAAGCAAGACCATGTAGGGCTCCATACATGGACTGTTGAACTTTAATCTGGCCTGAATGCCAAACCACACCATGCTGAAACATGGAACAGAAACTCTGGACACTCCTGGAGAAAAAAAATGAAGGTCCACTGCTGGAGGGCTAAAAAATGTCATATCCTGCCCTAACCGGTTTGGCTCAGTGCATAATGCCTCAGCCTGCTGACTGCAGTCTGGGTTCAATTCTGACCAAGGGCATGTACCTAGGTTTCAGGCTCCTCCCTGGCTGGGGCCCAGGTCAGGGCATATGCAGGAGGCAACCAATTGAAATGTTTTTCTCACTTTGATGTTTCTCTCTGTTTTTCCCTTCTCTTCCACATTCTCTAAAAGTCAATGGAAACATATCCTCAGGTGAGGATAAAAAAAAGAAAGAAAGAAAGAAATGTCATATCCTATGAAAGGCACTTCTTGAAAATGCCTAAAGAAAGTTGTCATTTCTTCATGGTGAAGGGACTGGAGTTCGTGTTGATGAAAACACCTTGGTGGCTGCAGAGACTGGCAGTGGCTGCAGCAGCGGGGTGATGGGGCCGGTGGCTTCTCCTAATTAGCCTGGTCACCTCTCACAAAGGGAGGCAAGACTGTGGCTTAGGCCCCCTCCTCAAGGAGATCAGGGAACGGGCCTAAGCCATCAGTAGGACACCCCCTGAGGGCTCCCAATATGTGAGAGGGGACAGGCTGGGCTGAGAACCCCCCCATCCCAGTGCACAAATTTTGTGCACTGGAGATATATATATATATATATATATATATATATATATATATATATATATATATATATTAGAGGCCTGGTGCACAAAAATTTGTGCACTTGGGGGGGGGGGTCCCTCAGCCCGGTTGTACCCTCTCACAGTCTGGAACCCCTCAAGGGATGTCCACCTGCTGGCTTATGCCTGCTTCCCAGTGGACAGGCCTAAGCTGGCAGCCAGACATCCCTCTGGCATCCCGGGAGCCCCTGGGGAATGTCCACTTGCCGGCGAGAGCAGACCTAAGCTGTAGTCAGACCCTGCTGATGAGGCGGGAGAGACTCCCACCACCACTGCTGCACTGGCAGCCATCAGCCTGGCTTGTGACTGAGCAGAGTTCCCCCTATGGTAGCTCACTGACTACCAGGGGCAGCTCCTGTATTGAGCATCTGCCCCCTGGTGGTCAGTGTGTGTCATAGTGATCAGTCATTCCCAGTGGTTCTGCTGTTAGGGTCAATTTGCATATTACCCTTTTATTATATAGGATATATACACACATACATACAGATATAATTAAAGTCACATTTATCCTATATAATAAGAGCTAATATGCTAATTAGACCAGATGGTGGAAGGACCAGGGGACGGAAATGGGGCCAGTGAGCCTGTGCTGCAGGCCTAAGTTGCAGTTGGATATTCCCCCCAAGGGCTTCCAATCTGTCAGAGGGATGTCTGTCTGCCAGCTTAGGCCTGATCACCAGGAGAGCAGGCCTAAGCTGTCAGGTGGACATCCTCTGAGGAATCCCAGACTGCGAAAGAGTGCAGGCCAGGCTAAGGGATTCCTGAGTGCACAAATTTTTGTGCACTGGGCCTCTAGTATATACATAAAATTAAAAATATGTCATTGAAAGTCATCTCTATTTGTAAGGATATATACATATTTAAAGATTAGAGACACAGTGCACAAAATTTGTGCACAAGGGTGGAGGGGAGTCCCTTAGCCTAGCCTGCAATGACATAAGTGTTCTGCACCTGCCCTGCCCAGAGACCCTCCTTGGCCAGGGTGGAATGTTTGCCTCGTTGCCATGGTGACAAAGCAAGCATTTTGCCAGGCCACTCACACTGCCTGCTCTCAGCAGCCACCCCCACCCCTGCCCGGGACTGGGGACTCCGGTGGGGCTTAGAGGACTGGGCACTGCCATGTTTTGGCTATGGGCACTGCCATCTTTGTGACAGAGTGATGTTTAATTTGCATGTCACCCTTTTATTAGATAGGATATATTTTATGTATTTTTGTCTGTTGATGTTTGCCACCTAATTTCTTAATTTAGTCCAGAACTTATTACTCTTGAAAATAGCAGAATTTTTTTTCTTAATTCTAATATTTGTTAAAAATAAGAGCTTAAAGAGTGAAATGTTTTTATAAGGTTTGTTACAAAAGCAGCAGTCTCCCTTTTTCTCTATTTTAAAGTGACAACTGTCACCTGTTTATGCTTTGGTCAATTCTGTTCTCAGTTTCACTTTCACTCCTAGTTGCAGAAATACAAATAGCTTCCTTTTCAGCTCTCCCCACTATACATTTAAATTTTGTTTTTTTAAAAAAAGATATTTTTATTGATTTCAGAGAGGAAGGGAGAGGGAGATAGATAGAAACATCAATGATGAGAGAGAATCATTGGTTGGCTGCCTCCTGCATGCCCCTTACCGGGTATTGAGCCCACACCCTGGGCATGTACCCTTGACAGGAATTGAACCCAGAACACTTCAGTCTGCAGGCCAGTGCTCTATCCACTGAGAAAAACTGGGTAGGGCAAAATTTTGCTTTCTTGATTGGTCAAGTCAGCTTAATTCTAATTTCTAAAATTTCATTACTATTACCTCTTTTCCTATCCTCATTGTCATTGTGGTTGTAGGCCATCTTTTACATTTTAAATCTTTTTATGGTAATTTTATTGGAAATTCTTTTAATTTTTTTTTATCTTTCAGCAGTTTTAATTGGGCCTTTAAAAATTATGCCTGGTCACTTTTTAATAATCTCTTATTTTTTACTTAGAGTTCTCTTTTTTGAATGCATTATTTAACATATTTTATATTTTTCACTGATAATTCCAATACTTAAAGTCAAGAGGGTCTGATTTTGTTGTTTGATTTTTCTGTTGACTTTTGCTCAATGTGGCTTATCTTTCTCTTTGTGTGTTTTGTGATTTTTATTTGTGAGCTCATCTTGGGTAGGAACTTATCTTTGGGAAGTCTATGTGGCTGAAGATATATTCTTTCATAGAGAATTTACATTTGCTTCTTCTATCAGGTACCTGAGAGCACTACCAACTCAGGTCCACTTTAAGATAACATTGCACTCTGAAGAATTTTTAGAACACATATGTAGTGTGAATTGAAACTATAGTTCCTTCTGAGAGTCAGCTCTAAATAATGAATTCTCAGAGCAAAATTTTCTTTCACTTCAGAGAGCCAAGGCTACAACAGGCAAGTTTTCTTTGTCAGACATCTCTCTCTCTCTCTCTCTCTCTCTCTCTCTCTCTCTCTCTCCCCCCTCTCTCTCTCTCTCTCTCTTTCCTTTTTTATGGTAAAAGGGATTGGCAAACTATGACCTATGGGCCAAATCCAGCTTACTTTCTGTTTTTGTAAATAAAGTTTTATTGGAACACAGCCATGCCCATTTGTTTACTTAGTGTAGATGTCTACTTCTATTCTACAATGTAGAGTTAAGTAGCTGAGACAGAGACCATATGGCCTATAAAGCCTAAAATAATCACTATATGGCCCATTAGAGAAAAAGTTTGCTGAATCCTAGTGTACACCTTTGGTATCCCTGTTCTCTAGGGGGTTCTCTGATCCTTTTACCTTGGTTTATAGTGATAAGATACAGGAGAAAACTATTTCTTCATTAAAAGACCTTAAAATACAATGGTTTAAACACGATAGTTTATTTCTCTTTCACATCATGGTTCAAATAGTTCAGTGGGCTCAGA
Organism: Murina feae; assembly: GCA_004026665.1. Lineage (NCBI taxonomy): Eukaryota > Metazoa > Chordata > Mammalia > Chiroptera > Vespertilionidae > Murina > Murina feae. The sequence continues at coordinate 16,454 of PVJC01004592.1, read as the reverse complement.
GGTCTGGAATCCTCTAATAGTGTCCTGCCATTCTAAGAGGAATGTCCATGTCTACATGATGGAATATGCAGTGTGGGGCAAACTAGTTATGAGTACATGAAACACAGAGTTCATTATTGTATTATTTATTGTACGATTTTCCATATGAACAACTGTAAACCTACTTTTGCCCCACCCTGTATTTGCATATCAGCTCATGGGAAAAAGGAGAGGGAAGAGAAAACACCTCTTTTCCTGTTAAGTTATTACATATGTTACTTCAGTTACATCACATTGGCCAAAACTTTATCATATAGCTGCAACTGAGGCTGGGAAAAGTCTTTTGGTAGGTAGTCACACACTCAACTAAAACTATTGATAAAGAAGGGGAGAATGTTTTCTGGGGGGACTACTGGAAGAGTGCCACCGGCTCCTGGGCATTGGCTGCCTTCCTAAAAATCTGCCAAAACCTACATCATTGGTAGCTACCCATCTCAGAGCTCCCCTCTCCTCAAGCTTTCATTTCATTTTTGCCTTCTAGGAATTTGCCTTACTGTCTTGATAGCCCCGCTATGAGTTTAAAAAGCATTTGGGAAAATTTGTACCCATCATTTTTCAGGTGTTTTGTAGAGGCAGTGTGTTTTAGGAGATGTAATCCAAATATAGTTTTAAATAGAGGGACTTTACTTACTTGCTATGGGTACATAGCCAATTGGATCTATCTTATTCCTGATGTGGATGTAAACTGACCTGGATTGAATCTGATCCCAGCAATGATTTTGCTCTTTTTTATCCATGATCTAGTTCATATGATCTTTTCTTCAAAATCACTGTACTCAACTAGCTTTTATTTTAACTTTACTTCATCTTTCACTTTAACTCTGTTTCTGGTGTTGCTCTGTAACTTTACAATCAGAGGTTGCAAACTAGAGGTCTGCAACTTGATCTGTTTAGTCCACAGAACGTTTGCTGATTTTTGAAAATCAGATTTACATGAAATTCCGCATTCCTTACTTCTGAAATAGGTCTGGTGGCAGTACATCATCTTCCCCCATCTTCTCAGGGAATTGCCCCTTCCAGAGATGTCATTTACCCTCCAGTTTACCCCAATCCCCACCACTGCCTAGCCTCTCTCCCACTCCCATAATATTACTTGTGGAATTACCTGTCACACCAATGTAATCATTTGCTGCATTTCACACCAGCTTTGTCAATTCCCTTTCCCACCTTTAATTATCACGGGATTCCTCTGTGCCCACTGGTGTTGGGACTAGTTTAGTTTTTCTTCGTTTTCCAGTTGGTAAAACCAACTCACAGAGAGCCAGGCTTCGGGGCCCCCTGTCACACAAATGGTACAGTGGTTTATCTGCTTGCAATTAAGTTTAGAAAGAAAAACGTGTAGTGAATTCCTCAACGCCGCAGAAAGCCTCTGGCGCAGTCATCATTCTGAATGCAAGGATCCCCAGGTTGGAGCTCTGCAGTGCGGGGCAACTGACAGCAGGGTCAAGGGGGCTTATTTCCTCCTTTCTGAGGACTAGTTATCAATTGCTTGCATTGTTATTCAAGTATGTTTCCAGCCCTGTTATTTTCTGGCTTAAAGTTTTATAATGGGACTTGTTTTTTTGTGTGTGTTTTACTCTTTTTTAGGTACAATCATAACAAAGAATGATATTTCTAATCTTCTGTATTAGCTGAACAAAAGATTGGTCTAAAGAACAATGTTCTCTTACATATACCATTTTAAGTGTCATTGGTTTAGAAATAGTGATTCTCCACTTTTAAAATCCTACGCTCTCTGATAATAAAAACATATTTAATGAGCTTCTATTTTAAGCAAAGCAGGAGTGTTTGGTAAGTGTTCCTGCCTTGGTCCAGAATTAGTGCTTTCATCTGTGTTGTCCAAAATTGTAGCCCCCCAGCCATATGTGGTTATTGAGCATTTGCAAAATGGTTAGTGCGACTGAGAAACTGAACTTTTATTTTTAATTTTATTATTAATTTTTTTTTGGTGTTAATCCTCACCTGAGGATCTTTTTCCATTGATTTTTAGAGAGAGTGGAGAGAGAGGGAAGATAGAAACATCGATGTGAGAGAAACACATCGAGTGGTTGCCTTCTGCTGGAGCCCTGACCAGGGCCTGGGCAGGAGCCTCCAACCAAGGTATGTGCCCTTGACTGGAATCAAACCCAGAAGCTTTGGTCTGCAGGCCAAAGTTCTATCCACTGAGCAAAACTGGCTAGGGCGAGAAACTGAACTTTTAAATTTCATTTGAATCATTTAAAAAACTGACATTTGATTCAAATATTGGGAAACATTTATGTGTGTTTGCAACAACTTTGATATACATGTTTACTTTTTCAATTGTAAATTTTATGAAATTCAAATTCAGGTCAAGTAATTCCAGTCAGATTTAGCATCCAAATTGAAAAGCATTTAGGTACAAGATTCACTAAGATTTTGAAGACTTAGTATAAAAAAAGAATATAATATATTTCATTAATATTTTTATATTGATTACATGTTGAAATGATAAAATTTTGGGTTAAATAAAACCTTACCAAAGTTAATTTTATGTCCTACTTGTTTTAATGTGGCTAGTTAAAATGTAAAATACATATGTGACTTGCCTTATATTTGTTGGACATTGTTGCATGGTCCTGGGACTATGGTTTATATACCTAAGAGAGAAATAAATTGCAGATATGTAATTTACTTCCTTATTAAAATCTCTCTATCAATTGCTGCCTCCCTGGAATACCTGTTTTCATTGTCTCTACTCTTATCCATAATCAGAATTCTTACACTTATGAGCTGGAGGTTCAAATAGGATTATGTAAAGCCTATATTCTTTGGTGTTCTTTAGTCAAAACTCTTTAGCATAATAGAAAAGGCCCTTCAGTGGGCCTAATCAGTTTATAAATTGATTCAAATGTAATTTAAAAGTTCAGAGTCTCCACCACCTTTTCTTCTGGTACTCTCATATGCCAAGACCATTCAAGAACATTGTGTTCTTTCCTGCCACCTTGCTTTTGCACGTGCTATGTTTTATCTAGATGAAATTTGGCTTTTCAGCACCACCTTTCCTCACCCTTCCCCATTTCCCCCGGCAAGTCTTCAGCTGCATCTTCCCACCTCTTCACTCTGGTTAGACTTTGGGCCTATGATACAGGCTTGCCATGTTACATTTTTGTTACTTGGCAGTACGTTCAAATCCCACATTAGATTGTGTAATCCCAGAAAAGGAGCCCTGTCTTGTTTTTGTTTGTTTGTTTTTATCCTCAATACTTAGCATCTAATTTGACTCCATAAATATCTCAGAATTCAGTAATTAATTCAGTGAAGAAAGGTTAATTCAGTGACTCACTCTTAAGTTTCTCTATAGTTGGTAGAACTGGGGTGCTAGGGTTAGAATCTTCACTCCACCACTTAATAGGGATGTGATCTTGGCCAAGTTATTTAACATCTTTGTGCCTCATTCAACTAGAAATAATAACACCTGTCTCACAGGTTGGTTGTGAAGATTAAAATGGGTTAACATATGTAAGGTGTGTATGTATTTGCTTGGTGTAAGCTAAGCATGCAATAAATATTAACTACTACTATTGTTATAATACAGTCTCAACTGTTTTTCTTTTTCTCTCAGGAAACAAGTCACAGGTTTTAACAGGATTTCGAAAACCCAGTGTTACAGAAACCAATGAAGTAGGAAGAAAAATCCTGTTCTGAGCAGTCATTGAATCAACAAATACTCCTTGACAAGGAACTTCTGATTTTGTGAATCTCATTATTTAAGAACAGAACTATGTGACTGAGATAGTTTGGTCAAGGTTTTTAGAATTCAGGAAAAACAACTTGTCCCTGATGTTTAAGGATAATCTAATTGGTCATATACTAGATACTGAGAGTGTTTAAAGGAATTGGGGAGTAGGCCACTAATTCGGTGTAAATAAGAAATTGTGGAAAATTTGCATATGGAATAGAAAAAGCTGATACAAAATAAAATTGACCAAGTATAATGAATTAAATATTTGTTAACTTTAGTTATGCAACTAGTTCTTTTTGTTTTTTGTTTTTTAATATATTTTATTGATTTTTTTACAGAGGGGAAGGAAGAGGAATAGAGAGTTAGAAACATCGATGAGAGAGAAACATTGATCAGCTGCCTCCTGCACATCCCCTACTGGGGATGTGCCCGCAACCAAGGTACATGCCCTTGACCGGAATTGAACCTGGGACCCTTCAGTCTGCAGGCCGACACTCTATCCACTGAGCCAAAATGGTTAGGGCTCAACTAGTTCTTTTTGAAGAAAAAAAGCTTTATTGAGATATAATTTATATACTATACTAGTGGCCCAGTGCACAAAATTTATACACATTAAAAGGGAATTAATTAGAGAAAATATTTTAATATTGCTATTTTCCCTAATAGAAATGTCAGAGATGAAAGAAAATTAGTAAAATGTATATGAAAATCTCCCTTCCGTCAGAGTCTGGGGCACACTGCAGGACCCAGAGTCAAGTCCCCACTCACGTGTGCACCTCAAAATCGCGTGAGACCCAGACCCGGCCAGCTCCACCCCCATCAAGCCCCACAGGGTGGGGGGCACAGTCTCAGGTCCCCCATCAAGTCCCACTGTGGCGGTGGGGTGCAGTCTCATGTCCCCCATCAAGCACCACTGGGGCGGGGGGTGCAGCCTCAGGTCCCCTGTCAAGCCCCACTGGGGTGGGAGTGCGGCCTCAGGTCCCCCAGCCCAGCCTCAGATCCCCTGGTCCCAGCACAAGGGCATGAGGTGTGAGGGCACGAGGGTGTGAGAGTGTGATGATCATTTGCATATTAGCTCTTTATTATATAGGATAATTTACCCATTTGAAGCGTGCATTCAATGATTTTTAGTGTATTTACAGTCGTCTAATATCACATTCTAATTTATAGATTATGGCTATAATTTACAAATGCCTATAATACATTTATTTACCCACTTATCAGTTGATGGACATTTAAGTTGTTTTCACTTTTTAGCTATTATGAATAATGCTGTGTGAACATTTGTGTAGAGGTGTTTGTGTCACTATATGTTTTCAATTGTCTTGAGTATATACCTAGTAGAGGAATTGCTAGGTCACATAGTGACGCTATATCATTTTTAAAAAGATTTTTTATATTGATATTTAGAGAGAAAGGAAGAGAGAAACACTGATGTGAGAGTGAAACAGCAATGTGCTGCCTCCTGCATGCCCCTACCAGATACTGAGCCCACGACCCGGGCATGTGGCCTGACAGGGAATGGAACTGTCACCCTGTGGATGCACTGGGTGATGCCTAACCAACTGGTCCACACTGGCCAGGGGTCTACATCATTTTGAGGAATTGCCAGACTTTTCCTAAGTAGTTGCCCCATTTTACATTTCACCAGCAAAGTGCCTTCATATCCAGGACCCTTATAGCCAGCTATTGTCTGTCTTTTTTTATTATAGCCATCCTAGTTGTTGTGAAGTGGTAGTTCACTGTGGTTTTGATTTTCATTTCCCTGATGACTAATAATGTTGAATATCTTTTCTTATTCTTATTGGCCATTTGTATATTATGCAATTCGTTCTCTTTGTTAATCCTCATCAGAGGACTTTTTTTTTCTTTTTAAAATTATTTATTGTTTAAAGTATTACATATAGTATTACATATGTTTCCTTTCTCACCCATTGACCTCTCCCTGGCCACCCCCAGCACCCAGCACATGCCCTCACCCACGTAGTATCTGTGTCCATTGGTTATGCTTATGTGCATGCATATAAGTCCTTTGGTTAATCTCTTACCCCCTCACCCTCAGAGGTTGGACAGTCTGTTCGATGCTTCTATGTCTCTGGTACTAATTTTATTCACCAGTTTATGTTGTTCATTATATTCCACAAATGAGTGAGATCATGTGATATTTATCTTTCTCTGACTGGCTTATTTCACTTAGCATAATGCTCTCCAGTTCCATCCATGCTGTTGAAAATGGTAAGAGTTCCTTATTTTTTACAGCTGCATAGTATTCCATTGTGTAGATGTACTGCAGTTTTCTAATGCATTCATCTGCTGATGGGCATTTAGGCTGTTTCCAAATCTTACCTATTGTAAATTGTGCTGTTATGAATGTAGGGGTGCATATATCCTTTCTGATTGGTGTTTCTGGTTTCTTGGGATATATTCCTAGAGGTGGGATTACTGGGTCAAATGGGGTTCCATTTTTAATTTTTTGAGGAAACTCCATACTGTTTTCCAAAGTGGCTGCACTAGTCTGCATTCCCACCAGCAGTGCATGAGTGTTCCTTTTTCCCCACATCCTCTCCAGTACTTGTTTGTTGATTTGTTGATGATAGCCATTCTGATAGGTGTGAGGTGGTACCTCATTGCCATTTTCATTTGCATCTCTTGGATGATTGGTGACTTTGAGCATGTTTTCATATGTTAGAGGACATTTTTTTCCATTTATTTTTCAGAGCAAATGGAAGGGAGGGGGAGAGACACAGAGAGAGAAGCATCAATGTGAAAGAGACACATCAATTGGTTGCCTCTGAAACGTGCCCTGACGGTGCCAGGACCTGAGCTAACAACTGATATATGAGACATGTGCCTGCCCTTGACTTGAATTGAACCTGTGATCCTTTAGTCCACAGACCACCCACGCTCTAACCAGCTAGCGTAAGGTGACCAGATTTTAACATTGGTAAAGCGGGACACCATTGACCGCTTGGCCCCTGAAAACCGTATATTCCCTTCCCGTTCTCCCGCCATTCCCTAGCTTGTCGTGCTTTCTTTCCAAAAATCAGGACTTTTTTAAAACACCGTGGAACGCGGGACAAATTGTTAAAAATCGGGACTGTCCCACCAAAAGCGGGACATCTGGTCACCTTAAGCTAGAGTGCAATTCCTTCTAAAGATGAATATACCATTCCTGTGTTTATTCTATTAACAAATATTTGTTGAATAACTATTATGTGTCAGACACCTTTGTAAAAGTCTGAGTAGGTAAGTGAACACAGCAAACAAAACTTTCAGCTCTCAAAAACAAACAAACAAACAAACAAACAAACAAAAACTTTCAGCTCTCATGGAACATATTCTAGTTGGGGGACACAGACATTATAGAAGATAAGTTAAACATGTAGACATGTTAGGTGGTGATAGGTGCCATGGAAAGAAAGTAGGAAAGGAATAGAGACTGCTTGGGGTGGGCAAGGCTTGCAATTTTAAATAAAGAAGCCAGAGAAAGTCTCACCAAGAAGATGATGTTTAAGTAAAGAGAGAAGGTGGAGATAAGGGGTGGAGGGAGTGCAGAGACATGGGCAAAGCAGGCTGAGGAAATAGCATAAGCCTCAAGGCAGGGGGATTAATTGGCTCATTCAGAGAGCATCAGTGTAGCTGGAATGAAGAGAGGGAAGAGAGTAAGAAGACAGGAGGATATCAGAGTTGTAAAGAGATCGGATTATGTAGGGCCTTACAGGCCGTTAAAAGGATGTTATCTTTCTCTGTGAATGAGATGCTAAATCTTTGGAGAATTTGTGCAGAGAAGTGATGTGATCTGACCACCTAACAGGATGTTTGTAGGTGCATGTGTGTGCACATGCATAGGTGAGGGGAGATTAGTTGACATAATGACTGGAAATTGGGGATGCTAAACATTTTGCAACACACAATAATCTTCACAAAATGTCGGTAGGAGTGTTGCTAGGGAACACTGGGGCAAGGAAGAAACAGGAGATGAGTTGAGAGGCAATTTCTGCAATTCAGCTGAGGAAGGAGGGGACTTGGATCAGGCTGGAACAGTATAAGTGATGAAGCTTGGTGATTCCACATATATATTGAGGTTTGAGTTGACAGGAATTGTTGACAGATGAGATATTGGGTATGAATTAAAGAAGAATCAAGGATGACTTCCAAGAGTGTGGTCTGAGCATTGGGAAAAGTAGAGTTGGCATTAATTTGGAAGTGTAAGAATGAGGAAGAAGAAGTGGGGGAAAGGTGGGGTAACATGGGTGTTGTCCAATATTTTAAGTTTGAAATGCCTTTAGAAATACAAGTGGGGCTGGTATGTAGGTAGTTGAAAATACAAGTCTGCATTTGAAAACACAGGCCTGAGTAGTGCTGTAAACTTGGGAGTCTTCTCAGGCCAGATGATCAACAAAATAATGAATAAGAAAAGGGGCAAACTCTGGGGCTTTCCATGATAAAGTCAGAGTGATGAACAGGAACCAGATGAGAAAACTTAGGAAGACTGTTCAGTAAGATAGAAGGTGAGTTAACTGACTAGAGGAAATCTCTGTCACCCTGAGGAGCGCAGCTGGGTGGGGGTGAGGAGGAAAACCTGATTGGGGTGAGAGGATGTCAAAGGAGAATGGGGAGATTCCCACTATAGCTGTTATATTTTGTTCCCTTGAGAACCCAGCCTTCCAGCTGATTACAAATATAAACTCTGGACAAAACACAAAATAACTACTTGAGGATTTTTGGAGTCTATAACAGAAGGCAGATTATGGAACAGTTTCCATTTTCTTAAAAATTTTTTTTTCTCAGTGGGTTGGCCCAGGAAGCTAGAGAATAGACACTAATAGCTTATCAGTACATTTCAGGTGGCTAAAACTCCAGCAGAGACTTCTCAGTCTTTCTAGCCAGTTAAGGGAGTCCCTGTGGACTGCAAAGAGACAGAGGTTGTTTGTGGCCTTAGGGAGTTGGGCTGGGAGAGGAGCGACAGAAGGGAAAAATACAGAGAAGATTTCCTAAGTCTGTAGTAGAACCTGTATAAATCTCAGATTAACCCTGAACCACACATGTGCAGGTAGACCCAAGCCAGGCAGCAAATACTGAGAGAACTGAAAGACTCAAACCATTAAAGGCAAAATGGAGTTTATGGTCTGAACTTAAGTAGGACATGCTAAAACAAAACACCATCATTCTCCAGAGGATTAGAACAGAACCCATGGTATATATGAAATACACTAACAATGTTCAAGAAACAATGCAAAATTACGTGACATACAAAGAACAAAGAAAATGTGACTCATTCCCAAGGAAATATACTTGAAGTAAAAAACGACTTACTTCAGCTCTAGCCAGTTTGGCTCAGTGAATAGAGCACTGGCCTGCGGACTGAAGGGTCCAAGTTTCAATTGTAGTCAAGGGCATGTATCTTAGTTTCAGGTTTGATCCTGGCCCTGGTTAGGGCATGTGCAAGAAGAAATTAGTGCAGGAGGCAATCAATATATGTGTGTCTCTCACATGGATGCGTCTCTCTCTCTCTCCCCCTCCTACTCTCTCTAAAAATCAATGGAAAAATATTTGCTGATGAAGATTAACAACAACAACAAAAAGACTCACTTGAGATGACTAAACGATAATAAGTATTAATAGAGAAGTAAAAACTATAATGAAGAACCTAGTGAAAATTTTAGAAATGAAAACTATAATATCTAAAATTAAAAAATTACTGTTGAAAGAAAGACAAATACCATTTAATATCGCTTATATGTGGAATCTAGAGAACAAAATAAACAAACAAGATAGAAACAGACATAGATACAGAGAACAAACTGTTGGAGGCCAAAGAGGGGAGTGTTGGGAAACAAGGTTTAAAAGAGTGATGGAATTAAGAAGTACTAATTGGTAGTTATAAAACAGTCACAGGGATGTAAAATACATAGGGAATATAGTTAACAATATTGTAATAACTACCTATGGTTTGAGAGGAAAAAAAATATACACTAGTCACCCACTAGCAATAATGACTAGATTAGATTATCAGGCAATATTGATACCCTTTTGAGGTTGGCAGCCATGAATTCGACAGGCCCAGTCAACAGAGTTGGGCATTTTTCTTCTCCACATTCAGATGTTCTGATTTTGGCATGTAGAAGGCAGAGACTTGGGATTAAATCAGGTTTTCTGTTTTGCCAAGCAGATAAAATTAAGCTAGAGAATGACAAGGGGTTTGGGAGTATAGAATTTAAACTGGGGAAAGAGGAAATTGAGGGACAATGAGATAATTGCAGAATCAGTGGGTTTTAGGTCCTTGGAGATGGAAGGATTAATGTATTTGATATTCAAGCGAATGTACTGGAAAAATAGATGATGGTAGAAAAATATTATGATTGAAATTCAGGTCAAGGAGGGTTTTCCAGTTACCGACAATGACAGTTAAGAGCTATGCTTTCTAGTATTATACTCACTAGCCTTGGGTGGCTATTGAATTAATTACAAGTGTATAAAATTAAAAAATTTAGTTCTTCAGATGCACTAGGCAAACTTGACAAATCACATGTGACAAATTACCACCATATTGAACTGCACAGACATAGGACATTTCCATCATCACAAACATTTCTATTGGACAGTGCTGAGAGTGTGACTATGAGAGTGGATGCTAAGTAGCATGAAAATAAAAATCACTAGAGGGAAGGAAGTTCAGGAACTGTGAGGCCAGGAGGCTGGATACATCAACATGGATATTGGAGTCACCAAGAAATACAGAAGAAGTAGTTTTGGAAAAAGTGGGAATAAATTAGGAGGAAAGTCTTTAAGGAATGAGGCGAGGAGGAGTGCACTGGAGTAGCCATTGGTGTAGTCTGTTGATCTGAGCTTCAGAACTCAGGGATTTTTTTGGAAGAAGAAAGGAGAATGGCCTGGAAGCAGCAATGAGAGCAAGGATGCTCACACATTCTCCTTGCCAGCTGTATGAGGGATGTGAGAGAGCAGCAACACAATGAGAAGGCTGCATGGAAGGAGTGCCCACAGGAGAGGGGCAGTCATCTATCATAGCAAGAACAGAAGGGAGTACAGTATTCAGAGTTGGAGACTTTCAGAGACTTTGCTGATGGCTGACTTTGCACTGCAGGATTCAAGAATTGAGGAAGGGTGAGAAATGAGATTAGGTCAATGTGCAAAGACTAGAGTTTGAGTGTGGAAATTGAGGGGTAAACAGGTTGTCCTGGGTTTGTTTGGTTTAGTATAAACGTAAAGGGCACCATAGTTTGATGGTGTCAAAGCTGTGGAAGTGAGTGGAGGTAGATTAGGAATGTTGCCCTGGAGCACACAGAATTCTAGTGCCTTCTCTTAGGAAGTGCCATTGGAGATTTGGGACTTGGGGCAAGTTGTTTTTACTCTGAGCTTATGGATCTCCCTCTTGACACTTGCACATGGGAACTTTTTTTTACTTAAACAGGTGTTATAGCCCTGTAGCCCAGGCCAGGTGGCTCTGTTGGTTGGAGAGTTGTCCCGTACACTGAAAGTTTTGAGGTTTGATTACTGGTCAGAGCATGTACCTAGGTTTTGGGCTTGATACCTGGACCTCTGCACTACCCCCCATGTCAGGGCTTGTACAGGAGTCAACTGATCGATGTTTTTCTCTCACATTAATGTTTCTCTCTCTCTCTTTTTCTCTCTCTCTCAAAATCAATAAACACGTTGAGTGAGGATAAAAATTTTTTAAAAATTTAAAATAAATAAATCAGAAAGGTATTATATATATCTGATACATACAAAAAGAGAAAGTATAGGTTATGTGAGGCAATATAAGTACAGGTATAATAAGTCTATAATAACACACATATAATATATGTTAACAACAAAATAAACATAGTATGCATAAGTATAACTTATTGTATATATTAAAGTAAATCTACTCTAATAAAAGAGTAATATGCAAATTAACCATTACTCCGAGACACCTAAGCCATGCCCACCAGTCAAGCCATGCCCCCAGCCAATCAGAGTGGCTGTATGCAAATTAACCCAGCCAAGATGGGGGCCGGCAGCCACGGAGCTAGAGCAAACAGGAGGCTTCTGTTGCAACTGCCTGACTAGGCCAGTGGGCCTCTTCTCACAGCAACAATGTTTCAATTATAGAAGCCATGGAGCTGAAACAAACAGGAGGCTTTGTTACCTGCCTAGGCCTCTATTCAAGGTAACAAAGTTTCAATTATAGAAGATAAATAAACTCCAGAAACCTGCTTGCAGCCAGCCTTGCTGGGACTTTGGGTCAATGGGAGCTGTGGGCAGCCTGAAAATGGTCCTCAGCCGCTCACCCAGGCTACCCAGCCATCCCAGTAGGGATCTGAACCCTTAAGGGGATGTGGGCAGCCTGAAAATGGCCCTCAGCCCCTCACCCAGGCTGGCCACACCTCCATGGGGTGAGGGTCCCCACTGGGGGGCTTGACTAGCCTGCAAACAGCCATCAGCCCCTCACTCAGGCTGTCCAGACACGCCAACAGGTGGACATCCCCCGAGGGGTCCCAGACTGCGAGAGGGCACAGGCCGTGCTGAGGGACCCCCCCGAGTGCACAAATTTTTGTGCACTGGGCCCCTAGTATAAATTTTAAGTAATAATTATAAATACTCATGAAGTCACCATTTAATTTAGGAACCAGAACATGCCCGATATTGTTAAACTGCCTGTGCATTCTTACCCAAGCCCACCTGGTGGCTCCAACAGAAGTCACCACTATTCTAAATTTTGTTTTTTTCTTTTCCTTTGATGTTTTAAAAATAGTCCTTATACATATGCACATTTCCTCAAATATTTCATTGTTTTGTGTTTTTTATAATTACACATGCTTTTATTTTTTTTAATTAAGTTTTTATTGAATTCAGAGAGGAAGGTAGAGGGAGAGAGAGATAGGGACATCGATGATGAGAGAGAATCATTGATTGCCTCCTGCATGCTCCACACTGGGATCGAGCCCAGAACCTGGGCATCTGCCCTTGACCGAAATTGAACCTGGGACTCTTCAGTCCATAGGCTGACGTGCTATCCACTGAGCCAAACCGAGTAGGGCCATTCTGTTTGTTTTTTTACTATTACAGAAATGATCAATATATGTAGTCTGCAAATATATTTACAAGATTTACCCATGTAGTCTCTAGTTCATGAATTTTCATGATTGCATAACCATTCATTATGTGAAGCTACCTGTCCCTTACCTGAGAGTGCGCACTTTGTATTTTCTGCATTGTTTCCCATTATGGACGAATGGTTGTCATGAACTTTTCTGCATGTTTCCTGACATAACATGTAAGAGGTTCTCTAGGGAACTGTTTTTCAAACTGTAGGTCATGATCCATTAGTAAGTCATGAAAACAAATTTAGTAGATTGCATGGGGGTTCAGCAAGAACCACAGTGCTACCCTAACCGGTTTGACTTAGTGGATGAAGCCTCGGCCTGCGAATTCAAGGGTCCCAGGTTCGATTCTGGTCAAAGGCATGTACCTTGGTTGCAGGCACATCCCCAGTGGGGATTGTACAGGAGGCAGCTGATCGATGTTTCTCTCTCATCGAAATTTCTCTCTATCCCTCTCTCTTCATCTGTGTAAAAAATCAATAAAATATATTTTAAAAAAAGAAAAAAAAAGAACCACAGTGCTATGCAGATTACTTTGAGCTAAATGCAACTTTAGCTGCAGGCTCAAGAGAAACCTCTCCTCCCTTTAACCACCTACAACGGTGATTTCAACCTTTTTCATCTCATGGCACACATAAAGTAACTACTAAAATTCTGTTGCACATTAAAATATATATATTTGCCTATCTGACAAAAAATTGGTATAATTTTGATTCATTCACACTGAATGGCTATTGTTGTGTTGGCTATTGTCATATTTTTAAAATTTGATAATCTATGGGAAAAGAGTTCAGTGCCCCTGACTAAGTAGTCAAGTTTACATGTTTTAAAAATTCTTGCAGCACATCAGTGTTCCACACAGATTGAAAATTGCTGACCTAGAAGAACTTGAATTAGGGGCCTTGCCCATCGCAAAAGAGGTTATCAGAAATAACTTCTTTTGACCTAGCTGTAGGGCAGAACAAACTCATATTTACTAAACATATGCTCTTTTTTTTTCGTGCTGCAACGAGCCTATGAAACCTCTAAGGTATATTACTTTCATCCCTAGTTCAGGAAGTCTTATATATGCCAAATCTCCTTCCTGTCTCTGAACCTCTCATGCTGATAAGAGGGTCTCTGACTCTGTCATGTATGCAGGGTTCCCATACATATATGTGTTAAGGTTAGTTATTTTTTCTTGCTAAGCTGTCTCATATCTATTTAATTATTAGACCAGCCAGAAGAACCTTGAGGGTAGAGGAAAATTTGTTCCTCCCCTCCAAATGTAACCAGCATCTATAGAATTTAACCAGAACTGATATGTTAGCAACTACTAGAACAGTGAACAGAAAGGGAAAAAGAGGACGGATTTTGTACATGGTCCCTAGGCCTTGTTGAAAACATGGAATTTTTCCTTTGTCCCCATACATAGGAATCCACACGAAAGTTGACATAGCACCTTATCAATGTATCTACTCTAAAAGGAAGGCCTCACAAACGTTACCATGGTAAAACTGGGAAGAGTCTAGAATGTCCAACACCATGCTTCAGAAATTGTAGGATCAAAGGAGATATTTACCAGGAGAATTAATGTGTGATTTGTGCATTTTGGGCACCCCAATGTACTGAGGGAACTTCCTGGGAAAAAATGATAAAGAAAAATGTGTGTGGGGGGGAGATGGTCAGACAAAAATGGATGTCAAGAGAGAAAGGTGTCTAGTTTCAACTGGAACATCAGCCAGCTCTATCTAAAAGAATTCCCTGTATGAACGTCTAAGGTAAGAAGTTTATGCTGCTGGGACTGACTCTATATAAATTCATGGCAGCACTGGTATAAAGAAATGAAGACTATTGTATGAAAAAATAGAGACGATCAGGCTATATAACACATAGAGCAAGTATTGTTTCCTTAAACTGATTTCACTTATAAGTGTGTTGCTGTACTGGTTTGGGCTGTAAAATGTATTATCATGGCTGATAGTCATGATAAAGATTTATAGCCTAAAAAAACCCTCAAAACAAACAAAAAACCCCACAAAAAGTTTATAGCCACCACTCTATAGTGTATTTAAGTATGCAAATGTTCAAACTGTTTTTCACAGGAGTTGTGTAAATTTACATTCCCACCAGCAATGTTTGTGAGCCCCTGTGCTCCAGCCTCACCAGCATGAGAGATTCCGTAAACTTTGCCAGTCTAACTGATATTGAATGTTATCCCCCAGTGGTTTTTATTTTTAATTACTAAATAATTAATGTTTGAAAACATTTCATATGTTTATGGGCCATTCACGTTTTCTTTTCAGCTAGTAACTGTGATATCTTTTGCATTTATTCTATTGGATTGTTTATCTTTTTCTTATTAACTCATAAATTCTAGCTGCCCATCCTTAGTTGGTTATATATGTTGCAAGTACTTAATTACAGTTTGTGGCTTACCTTTTCCATCTATAGTGTTTTTTGATGAGCAGAAGTTCTTAATTTAATGCAGTTGAAATTTTGCATTTTTTCTTTTGAGGTTTTTGGTTTACTTAAAAAATCCTTTCCCACTTCGAAGCCATAAAGGTATTCACTTTTTCCAACTGGAATTGACTCATGTATGGTGTGAGAGACACAATTTTATTTATTTTTGCATGGAAACTCATTCTGCTCACCCCATCTTTTAGTCTTAGGTTTATGTTCAATGTTTGCCGTTGCTCTAATTTCCCCATCACCTCTTTGTTAGAAGGTGTTCATCTTCTGGGATCCTCCTAAAGAAAGGCTGCCAGGCCAATACTCCCTTGGCTCTTACATGTTTAAATGGTTTTTCTATAAAACTTTGTCTTGAGAGAGCTGCCTCGATCATGCTTCGTTCATGTTTGCTTTCTTCGTATATTTTGGTTCACAGCATTTTCCCTTGTATTTCCTTGAAATGTTGCTTTTTAGATAGTGGTCTAATTCTCTTGTCTTTGTAAAATATTTTATCTTTTTGCCAAAAGTCCACAGGATTTTCCCCTTTATCTTTAAAGTATAATGTTTTTGCCCAGCTGGTGTAGCACAGTGGTTGAGCCTTGACCTATGAACCAGGATATCAGAGTTCAGTTCCTGGTCAGGCCACATGCCCAGGTTGCCAGTCTAATAATCCCCACTGGGCTGGGGGATGGGTGGGAGGGGTCGTGCAGGAGGCAGCCAATCAATGATTCTCTCTCATCACTGATGTTTCTATCTCTCTCCCCATCTCCTTTCCTCTCTGAAATCAATAAAAAATATATATATTTAAAAAATAAAGTATAATGGTTTTACTAGGCTATGTTAATTTTCCTAGGTATCTGGTTAATCCTTTCAATAGATACATTCAGGTTTTCTTTTATTTCATGAAAGTTTTCTCAGGTTATAATTTATATATTAACAAGTGGGCCGGTGCACAAAATTCATGCATGGGGGCATGTCCCTCAGCCCAGCCTACACCCTCTCCAATCTGAGACCCCTCAGGGGATGTCTGACTAAACTGGCAGTCAGACGTCCCTCTCACAATCTGGGACCACTGGCTCCTAACTGCTCACCTGCCTGCCTGCCTGATCGCCCCTAACCACTCTACATGCTTGCCCCCAACTGCCCCCCTGCCAGCCTTTTCACCCCCAACTACC